>CAUYSK010045691.1:0-40994 GCA_963575035.1 Avahi laniger | reverse complement strand
ATTAATTTCTTTCTATTTTTTGGTAGAGATGGGGTCTCGCTCTTGCTCAGGCTGGTCTCGAACTCCTGAGCTCAGAAGGATCCGCCCACCTCGGCCTCCCAGAGTGCTAGGATTACAGGCTTGAGCCACCGCGCCCGGCCTAGTAGCCAGTGATCTTAACATTTCTTTCCACCAATCTGTCTTCATAACTTTACGAAAAGCAAATCTACTTTAAAAGCAGAGAATAAAAATCTTTTAAAAAGCCTTCTGCTTAGATTTGTAACTTCATCTGGATTAACTCTAACATTTTAAAACACAAGGATTTTGGTTTATATAATTGGCCTTATCATGTTTAAATACTTAAATGTTGAAAAACTGCCCCGAAGTCTTATCTATGAATACAACCACCAGCAATTTGAGTACGCTATTTTTCAACCACAAGTGTCCAATTTTATGCATTATAGTTATTTTCTATTTTTATAATGCAAATGTATAGTGAAGAAACCTGGGGGTTGGACTTTCTGTCTTTATTGTTAATCGCTTTGTGTGAGTCACCTACACACAAGCACTTCTCAACACAGCAAAGGTAGAGTCAGGAGGGTGAGGAACCCTCAGTATTTTTCTAGTATTTACTAGAACTTCACTACACAGATATGACCCACTGGTCAAAATACATAATTACAGACACTAAGAAGATATACTATATGAGAAACTCCCATTACCCTAAGAAAAACATCTATTGTTTTCCTCATTTTATTATTTTATTCATGGTTCAGAAATTTAATAGTTTTATGTGGCTGAATCTGTCCAACTTTTGTGATTTCCTTTTCTGCTTCCAAAGTTTGAAATTTGCCATCCTTCATGGATCTGATACTCAGTTTTAACTGCTGTTTATTCCATGATGTGAAACATTTTATATGAAATTATTGAATTTATCTCAATCTCCAGTTAGTGTTTGCTTTAAGTTGTAGATCCCATCAGTATTATGATTTTTCCCCAATGATTATATCCACATATAATTGAATATAGTTTATATGAATGGTGGAAATTTAGGTTCGATTTCCCTATTTTTTAGTAAATTTAAATGCATATAATTTTTAAGTGTATGTACTTAACAGAATTAAGATAACATTTCCCATATTATAATGTAGAGTAACAGTTAGCATTTTCATTGTCATTTCAAACAAAAAGAAATGCAGACAATGTTAAGAATATTCATTTCTTTAGTTCTTTAGCATAAACTCTCCACTGCATACATAAACAGTGAATAGCGTCAAACTCTATTAAGAAAGCTTACTCCTCCCTCTGTTTGAGTTATGATCCTATGATAAGATAATATAATGAAAATGACAGTCATCTTTCATTCCTGGGTCTTCGCTACCCTCATTCAATGGCAGGAACTATATCTTGGTACCTCTTTGTCCTCAGCCTGGCCCAGGCGGATGCTCAGAGAACAGCTCTACGGAAGCCTGGCCGGCTGATGGAAAAGAGTGTGTCTGTGATGACAACCACATCCAAAAATCCTTCAGCGACATCTCACGTTAAAGAATAATTTGTTGAAATCTGCTAATCACGAACGAAGCAATTCTTGGGCAGATGTGGTCACCAATTCCCTAGCAGTCACTTCCACCTTCAGCCTTCTGATGAGGCCCCTCCCACTGAGCCGCTGAGATGAATCCGGTCATCTTTCAGGATCCAGTTCCGATCCTGCCCCTCCATAACACCGCTCCTGTCTCTCCCAGCCTGTGCCTGAGCAATCCGTCACTGGCTGCCCGTGCTGGGTATCAGCCCTTGCTCGGTCCTGCAATGGGGAGTAAAGGCTTCCGCTGGGTAGGCCTCACCTCAGCTGTCTCTGTCTGCAGAAGTGAAAGCTCTAGAAACCAGGCCTCCCAAACGTCTCTATTTCCAACATCAAGAAGGACAGCACTTCAGATGTAGTTATTCGAAAATAATTTCACACTTCAGAGATAAAAAGAGTATCATTGCAAAAGAATCTCTCAGGGTTGATTCATGGGTACAAAACTATAGTTAGAAGGAATAAGTTCCAGAGTTAAGAAGAATTTATTGTGTATTTCAAAACAGATAGGAGACTTGGAATGTTCCCAACGCAAAGAAATGATAAATGTTTGAGCTGATATCCCAGTGACCCTGACTGGATCATTATACATTGTATGCATGTCTCAGAATGTCACATGTACCCCATAAACTTGTACAACTATTATGTATCAATTTTTTAAAAAGTAAAGCAGTTTCTTCATTTCTAAAATGAAACGAACTGGCCTGTATAATTTCCACAGCTCTGTGAGTCTATGAACCTAAAATTTATAAATGACCCCTGCGCGGCAGCTGGAAAATAACGCTGTACTGCAGAATACAGGAGCATCTCTTGCTAATGCAATTTCAACCGAGGGTAAAAGCAGCCCTTAGGAGCACCAAGTCTTCAGCACTACTGTGTCCCACCTTCCGCCCCAGCCTAGCCGCCCTAATAACGCATGCTGATGTCTGTTACATTGTATCTGGGTTTTTAAAAAGCATGCTAATGTGTATTACATTTTATCAGGATTTTTAAAAGCATGCTAATGTGTATAATATTGTATCAGGATTTTTAAAAAGCAAAACCTCTACAGTAAGAGGTTAAATCAACTTAAATATTAAAATTAAAATGTTTAAAGTTACATTACAACTTAGCAAAGCACATCGGTAAGACAGCACTGAACAGATAACTATGCTAAGGCTTTGTAACTGGAGAGGAAGACAATACAAAAGAACCCCGGAGCTACCCCAGACCTGCCCTGTTAGCTCATGGCATTCAACCGGAGCCAATTCCTTAAAGTTAGAGAGAAATGTTAGTTCTGCAATGTAACTTTGAGCCTAAAAAACTCCTGGATTTGGGAAAGCGCTGGGTTGTTTGGTTGGAGCTTAATGTACACATTTCAGTGTTTTTGTTCAACTTCAAGTTTTATCTTCAACTAGATTTTTAAACTTCGGACCAAACCAGTTTTTTTTTCTTCCATGAGATAAATACTTAGTCATGTATTTTAAAAGATCATGAGAATAAACTCAAGAAATATGATTTATTATGAAGTTTTAAAATGTCTCTCAAGATGTGTGAGTCATTAAATATATTTTAAAAATCCACCTGCTGTTCTTGATTGACCTACAGAAAGTGAGAAAGAGAAACTGTAATCTATGGGAAAGTATTTGAACCACCAAGTACTTAGCATGTTTACTAACATCCTCAGCCCATTCCAGCCCCCCAAAGAAAGAAACAAGCAAGATAACAAATGATGCTGTGGGTTGAAAGTAGATTCCTCAAAGTTATTGCGTGGGGAAGTAAAAGCCACTTGACTCACCATGAGCTATAAAAATTAAGTCACAAAAGAAGGGTGTGTAAACTCCAGGAACCTGCTGAAAGCAGATACGTCTAGGGAAATTCTGGTGTCTTGCTACCTGAAGGAATTTCCACTGTTCAGTTTACTGAGTAACAAACACTGAATGGTTTCAAAGAATAGGCAGGCTGGGCAGGCACATAAAGGAACCCATACAAAGTATTTCGATATCAAAGTGCAGCAACAACAGTCAAGCCAGAGAAGGCAGGGCCCCTCCTTCCAGCCCAATTTATGATACTGTACTTTCCATTTCATTTCAAGACCTGTCAAAGTGTCAGGACACTCCGTGGTTCTGAAATGAGGAGGGTATAAAAAGCAGGCTTCTTGAAATTCAATCTACTCCACCCTCCATCCTGAAAAATAAACTTCCTGTCAAAACGTGGTGATGCCTAGAGACCAGGAAAGTGTCCATTCAGGACAGAGCACAAAACCAGCCAGGACATCAGGGGACTTAGGTTCAGGCCCACTCACATCAGGCCACCTGTCTCACTTATTTATTCTCCCCTCTATCCCAGTTTGCCCAAGTAAGCCACAGTGGAATAATCTGGAGATTCAGACAGGGAACTCCAGTGAGAACACTTGCATTCAAGATATACACTGAGTCACTTCTTACAAAAACCTTTTAATAATCTCCATTTGCCCATAAGTTCACAGATGTTTTGCAATACCTACTTTTGTTAATATTTTCGACTCTCTCTCTATCCTTCTGGCCTTCTAAATTTCCAATCCGGAGCGGGGCATACACAGCAGGTGGACTGTTTGGCGCTCTCTCTTGTGCAGGACAGGGACTACTATGCTGCTTGGTGTGAATTAAGGAAACTATTGAATGGAAGATTGCACACAGGATAATAAACCTCTGAATAATCACCAGCCAATTCTGGATTGGGTTTTTCAAGCTTCTTTCAGCATTTACAGAGGAAATTTAGACATTCTGGTATCCACACATGGAACCAACAGTTTCCACACTATCTATGAACTTCCTGTTCTTCCCAATTACTGCAAATGTCTTGGTAGTATAATTAAGAATTAAAAAGATAAATGTATTTCAGACAGCTAATATATTCCCTCAGTAATTACATGCAGTCAATTATTTTTATTTAAAAATTTGCTTGATAATTGCAAGTTGCCCAAGTAGCACTACCATTTAGACTAGCCTCAATTATACAGAAATATCTATCAATTACACAGAAACCATCAACTATATAGAAATAGCCAACATTTATTATACTATAAGATAATTTTCTCACGGAATAAATTTCTTCTGGTACCGTGAACTTTTATGTATAGATAACAAATTTCTTATTACCATATATTATAAATTTAGAGATTTATTTCAATGACTAGGAACTCCGCCTCCAAGCTTGGCCAAGAGTAGCAGCTGCAACATTTATGGGAACCCTCTAAAAGGCAGCATCTAACATAAGGCGTATTCCAAAATATCTGATTTTTAAATCACACAACGTGGAAATTTTGTACAGATAACATTACATTCCTTCTCAAAAGCCTGAGTCTATAAGGAGTACAAGTAAACTTAACCACTGGAAACGTATAGCAAAATGACATGGTAAAAATACATGTCAGAAATGTCAGCCAAAAAGTTTTAAGGTTTCAAAAATCAACACAGTAAATATAATTAAAGGTCCTCTTCTACAACATGTAACTCACAAATAATCAATTCTTTTTAAGGACTGCATTTGGTGTTAGGACAAATACTCAGGGAAAATGAGACGACAGCAGAAAGGCCATCAAAGCTAGCTATTAAACATTTCCAGGTACACCATAAACGCATGCTGTCCTTGTGTCGAATGCCAGGCAGACCAAAAAGTGTTCACAGTGAACCTAATCAACCTCCCGGGGGGAAAGACATATATTACAGACATGCAGTTCATCAAGCAGGTACGTCCACAGATATTGCCTCATTTAAACCTAACTGTGAACTTGTGTGCTGCACATTTTTATCTTCATTTTTACTGATGAGAAAACAGGCTTAGAGAGGGAGTTTAACTACCCCAGGCCTCAAAGCCAGCAAACTGCCGAGGCTGGTTCTTCAGTCCCCAAAACTGCCTTCTCTCTCCGTTAGGACACTGCCGCAAGGCAACAAATGGAGTTATCATCTCCAAACTTTTCAGCAAACATGTCACATCACAGAAAGCATTAAACTGCTTTGTGGTTTCACACGTGCTTTTTAACTGCACAAGGATATATATGTTTTCTCATCACACATGCACAAAGTTAACACACCTGATGACAACATCACATGCCTTCATCTCAAACAGTGAAATGACACTATTTCACATAACAGTTGGGAAGGCCAAATGACACAATGGGACAGTCATACACGCTAGTGAAATAAACGAAAGCATTCTTCAAATTGTGAAATGCTATAGACACACGAACCGTCACTGTTTACAAACACCTATCGGTGTCAACCCTGTGTACTGCCTACACAACTTTTCAAAACATCCCTGAAAATAGTTGAAATTTTAAGTCGCATAACATCAGGTTATTCTAATACATGACCACAATAAGAGAGATCATTACTATAACCACGAGAAAAAAAAAGTGTACAGAGTCCAATCAGAAACCAAGTCAATGGAAGAAATACTCCTTGTTTTTCTTATTATGATGTTTGTGTTTTCAAATAAACAGGTGGTTAATGCATTTGATGTCTATAGAGTTATTTTTCAGGGTAAAAAAAGAGACACTAATATTAATGTCAAAAATTTTCTATATATTAAAAACATTTTCTGTAAAAGTAACTAAAATTTTCTCCAAATGAAAATAATTCGGATATTCATTTGTCATTCAGTAAAATGAATTTCTTGAATCACAAAAGGTTACCACACTACTTCTGGAGAGTACATGTCCATTGAGAGGACACAGAGAAAAGTTCACAGAGGCTGGGGTGGAAAGAAAGAAGGAATATTCTCTTCCCTGCAAGTACCAGGTGTTAGAATTCTTGCTTTTGGCCCCTGTGGGTTCTCCTCCCTCTGTTTACTTTACAAACTCTGTGTCAGCAAGAAATTGAGATAGTCCCTGAAACTTTCCAAGTAACTAGTGTAATGTTATATACACAGCAGACCTTAAATGCTTGATTACATTAACGGGATTAGAAAACTGGCTCCTCCAGCTTGTAAAATACACAGCGTACCAGTTAATATGTACAAAATGGTGTCTAAAGGGGGCAGAAATGCTGGTAACTGCCGGCTCAAATTCATCGGAATAACTCTAATGCAGTTAAGAGGCTCAAGCAAACCAAATAACCCAAAAACTAATTTAAGAAAATAATTAACTTTAAATTACTAATAAGGCCACAGACTGAACTGGTAAGTTCTAAGATTTCTGAAATACTTCAACTGATCTTAACTGATGATAACTGATATGACTATAAGAACTAATTCTCCTTGACTGACGGTGACAGACCAGGTGGGAAATCTATCATCACAAGGGGTTCCCCTGTATTTTTTCTAAGAATTTAGCTGGTTAACATTTTTTGGAGTCATGTTACATTTTAGATTTAGTCATGGGAGGATGTTTAGGAGGCCCAGATAAAAGTACTCAACAACTTAACCTTGTAGTAAGCTCTGAGGCGTAGCTAACGAAATATGAGCACGTTTGTCAAAGGAATCCCGAGTGGTATTCCCAGATCAAGAAAGATTTTCCATAACATTCAAACACCAGACTGTGATCGATTTTTCAATTTTTTCATGTAAACTTAATGAAATGCCCTTCTGACCAAAGCAGCGGATATTTGAAACGCCAAAAAAGCTTGGTGGCAGCCAGACTGCAGACGCCCAAGTGAATGTTTTCCTTCAAGATAAATAAGGCCATGGCAGCTGCTGCCTACACTTAACGCCCCTGTCCACATGAAACGAGTACAAAGTCGCTGAATGGAGGCAGACGGTTTTGCTAGTGACCAGTTTGGGTTTTGTTTTTTTAAAGAAAAAAAGCTTTTGCTTAAAAGAAAACCAGCCTACTAACCACGTACTAATTTATGTATGTGTATAAAAATACATATATATGAAAATGCAAACTACTCTTTGCTAGCTGGAACTTACTCTCCAAGGAAAGGTTTTTGTTCCAGAATTTATATTTCCAAATTTGTAGAAATTTGATTTCTACTACACAGTCCTTGCAGCAAGTTAGAATAGCCCTTGTAAGTAAGGTTCCCACAATTTTTTTTAGCATATTCCATTTGCTTGCTAATTACATTAGAAACTTCAAACCAAATGAGATTTTGGTTCTATAAATCCATTTTTTTCTTCTACATCTGGTTTGCAAAGTGATTTTAGTTTCTGGTAATATAACTGAATACTCATCAAAACTTTAAGAAATGCATTTTTGTCAATCTTCACGTGGTAGGTGGTCCACGTCAGCATGGAATCGTGCTGCTGAACAAAAGCCTACAAGTGTCATGATGGTAATTTCTTGCAGCAGGGGTTAAAAGTGACTATAATTACAAAACTCTATTGAAATTTGCACCATTGCACAATAAATGGTATGGGTTCAGACCAAGACAAGGCACTTAGCCATTTCCTAATAAAAGAGTTTGAGATAACAAAAGAAAGAACATATGGAAGGAAAGAGAAGAAGGAAATTATATTATTTGCACCAGGCATCTGATTATACCTCCAGACCGGTGAAAACCAATGATGGAGCAGTGAATAAATTTAACTGAATGACAACAAAGATTTCTGAACACAAAGCAACAAAAGACAATACAATTCTAGAGTAATACTCAGCCACCCGCTTTCCAAAGGCACAATTCACAAGAGAATCCGCACAAAAAGTCCCCTAGATATTTCATTATCACATCCTCGAACTGGTAATCACGTGAAATTCAGGGGGGAAAAAATCCAATTCAAAACATAAGGAGCTTGTTCTTTAAGAAAGCACTCAAAGCCTAGTGATTACAAGTAAAAGAAACCTAACTGATGATACTTCTCATCCCTCTCTAAACTATGAAAGCTGCAGAGTCATCATATGCCTGGTGGCATTCGCAGCTGTCTTTCTGTACTCCGTTTCACTGGAAGAGAGCGATCGAGAATACAGGAGCAGTAAAGGCCTGAATCTGTTCTAAGGCGTCTACTTCCACAGCTGGAGACAGGACCCTGGCTATCCTACACCCAGCATCCCAGGCTTAGACACTCAAGTGGGCAGTGTTAAATTGCACACCACGCCATCTGACCACCGACAGTCCCCGTCACGGTCTCCCCAGCCTTGGTCCATAAGCCAATCTGCTTCAAAAACACATCTCTTACAGTCCCACAAGCGACACTAATCTTGTTCAGTATCACTTAATGGGACAAAAACCAAAAATTATATAACAAGGATGGACCCCCCGCCCCCAGCAAAAAGGTCATTAAGAAGAATGAATCAAACTTCACACACAGGTATTTTAATTATTAAGAGACTAAACTCAAGACCTTTGCAATATCCTCACCTTTATCAGAACTGATTAGTTTTAAAGGAAAGTGCTATCCCAGGCGGTATTTACAAGCGGGTTTTTAAATATTTCCAACATCAACATGTTGGGGCACTGACTTGGTTTTATGGCAGATTAAAGCAATACATTTTTAAAATTCTCTTATTCAGAAGATATTTTTTAAAAGACGGGGGGAGGGGTGTGTTTTGCTTGGATTTCCCAAATAAACAAAGCTCTTTGACTTTGAGGACCTAAAGAAAAGACATTTTCTGAAATGCTAACTAGTTTCGCAGACCTCTACCAAACGCTGGACTACAAATCATCGCCCCAGAATGCGACCAAACACCGAGCTCCACTGGCCTGAGGCGGGGAAACTCCGGGAACACAGGGTGAAGTTTGTTTTAATCACGCTGCAGCTTTTTAGGTTGAAATCGGTCCTTTCTCACACGGGAAACACGCCGCGAACTTACCGGGGCGTCGGCCCTCGTGGAAGCGGAGCTGTTGGCATTCTCGTCCTCGGGTTTCTGGGGAGCTTCTTCGGGCCCCCGAGTCACAAGAATCCTGAAATGCTGCTGCCCTGCGTTTTGATCTTGCCTGATCTTAAACGTGCACCCCTGACCCTGCGGAGTCCTCTCCACAGAATTCGTCCTGCGGATTTCGGGGGCCACCCTGCCGGCCCGAGGTGGCGTCTCCGGGGGTCCTCGGTCTTCCGTGGGGCTCCCTCGCTCGGTGCGGGGCTGGGTCGGGTACGAGGTGCTCCTCTCCAGCCGAATGCGGGGATACCTCACCAACCTGTCGCCCTTCGTGCCGGTGAAGCCAAAATTGAAGTCACCGCCCAGCCCCGGAGCGCCCTGCTGGGGCTGCTGCAGCTGGAAGACAAAGCACCGCTTCCCGGAGCTTCCAGAAGCATCTGGGACGTGCTGCAGGGACCAGCGCCGGGGCTCGGGCGCCGCTGGGCCGCCCTGGCCGTCGGGGCCCAGGGGCAGCAGCCTCACCTGGCGCACGTCGGCGCTGGAGGCGCGGTGCTGCACGCGCAGGCCCGGCCCGGCCTCCCCGGCGCTGTCCAGCGGGCCGGGGCGCCGCACGCGGCCGCACGTGCCATTGGCCTGGAGCCCCAGGTCGCGGGCTGCCCTGGGAGGGGAGCTCCCGGGGGTGTCCCTGGGCGAGGGCTCCCGGGAGCCGCTCTTTGGCGAGGCCCTCGCCGTGACTGTGGCCTGGTCCCCGAGGTCGGCCGCTGCGCACGGAGGCCCGTCGTCGGGGCCCTCGGGCGGCCCGCAGCCGTCCGTCGCCCCGTCGGAGGCTTTGCGCTGCAGGGAGATCTGCACCGACGAGCTGCGGGTCGGGCGGGCCTCGAGGCTGCTCAGCAGCTGCGGGATGAACATGGACGAGCTGCGCTTGAGCGCGCCCACGCCGCCCTGCAGGCCGCCGCCGCCGTCCCCCGCGCCGTTCTGGGCGAAGGGGTGCGGGCTGCTCCTCCGCGGCAGCGTGTGGAATGCCATGAAAAAGTCGTCTTCTCTCTCCTGGTCTAGGATCTCTGATTCGGGGGCTGTGTTGCTGCGACCAGAGCCAAAATGAAACCGAAGCCGATGGGCCATGGTGACCAGGGGGGCCGGCAGGGAGAGGGCGTGCGGCAACAACAGGCCCGGCGCTGCCAGAAGTCAAAAACCGAAGACACAAACTCCAAGAAAAAGTGTCCCATCTGCCAAACCGTTAGCACTGCGGCACCAAGAGCGACAGATAGCAGAAATAACCCAAGTGGCAAGCAGCATTCCAGGCATGATTGGATAAGAGCAAAAAGCTCTCATCCGGACTGTGACAGAGGGTAGGGTGGCCAGAACCACATGACCGCGCTCTCCCCCTCCAATGCCAGCTTGTGGACGCAGTGGAGCTTTCCCCCCTCTCGCTCTCACTTTTTTTTTTTTTTTAAAACAGCAAGAGCCTGAAACAGCACCTTCCCAGCTGCTGCTTTTCCATCAGAAAGGAGTGGCCCCGGCAGGGACCTCTCACAGCTGACTAAGGCAGCAAACACACTGCAGGCCATGCTGCTATAAATCCAAACCGCATCACATCCACAGGACATTTCTTTCCCAACGAAGCAGCACGCTGGGCGTCTGTCTCTCTTTAACCAGTACGAGGGACCTGGCATTAAACTCAAGCACACACGGCATTTCCCCACCACACCAAATAACGACGAGTAAAATACGGCTTGGCTGCCGGCAAACCCTTTCACAGGCATGGGATGCTACGTTTCTAGTTATTTATGATATCACTACCCTACCGTGACGGAATGTAAACTAATAAAATGTACTATAAATACGATCACACGCCACAGAATTAGTGTCCCTTTAATGCTGAATAATTAGACAATGATCCGCAAGTAACAAAATAGCTAAGTGGCGGTGCAGAGGGGCACAACTTACTACACAGCCAGCTGGCAGTCCGGTCTGTCCCCCGCTACTACAGCATTTTTCATTTAAAAGGTGTGTGCACGTGTAGAACTCACATATGATTCTCAGACACGGAAGTACCAGAGAAAATGAACCCAGCTGGAGAAAACATTGACTCCCATATGCCAGGTAGGAGGAAAACCGCCCCCCACCCTGAAAAAAAAGGGAAGGAAAATTAAAAAAGGGTGTGCATTTGGTTTTTGTAGTAATTTTAACTTAAATACCATACAGAAGAAATGCTGCCTAGAGCTGACTGCTTTCCAGTAAGAAGTCAGTAATGTTACCACGGTTTGGATACAAACACAGAATCTTGCTATGTTTGCAAAGGGCCAAAAAGGACCCAAGAAATAAAAGTGCCCCTTCAAAAAACTGTCAACAGATTTTTAGTTGACATGGAAATATTCTGTGTGTTTTAAACTTACTATTTTCTATGACCCAGAAACATCAGTTATTTAACAAAGAGGTTTATTTAGGAGAAGATAAAAAAAAAAAATTGGAGGGGAAAATACCAAGCTGCAAAGAGTGACAAAAAGTTTATTTTAAAATTTGCAAAGAATGACTTTGTCAACAGCTCTACAGTCCAGGGTGTGGAGGATTAACCCTATGTTTACATACATCCCAACCTGTTTGCAAAAAGCATGTGTTTTTAGAATGCCAAAAATGACCTCTGAGAGAGAAATGGAAACTAGTTTATTTAATGCTAAAACCTCCAGATACTACTATAGTCACGTACTGTTTTCGCTGGATTGATAGCCAACAAAGGAAACACCACTGTCAGCATTCTTTGCATAGTAACAACACTGCAGATGGCCCGGGGCAAAGCTAGGTATTATTTTTCAGACAGTTGGTATTCACACAGGATTTCTCAAAAGTTTTGCCTTCAAAGCCCTTTTTGGTTTGGAAGTATAGTTTTGGACCCATGGCAAGATCATCTCAACTATAGTCATTATTTGAAACATGGAAATGGGAAACAATGTTTGAACAGTGAATTTCTCTTAATAGAAGAAAATTAAATAATGAATTAAAACACATCAAACAAGAGGCAATTTTTCCCGTAAAGCTGACCCTTTATTCACCTTAAAGAAGAGTTATTATAATCAACAGATCAGAGAATAAGGATTAGTCTAGAATAAGGATTGCAACCGTTTCTCCAGGGACTTAATGCCACTGTCAAATCCTGCTTAATTCATGCAGGCCCTGCTGGATGAGAGACACAGAGATAAGAACTCCACCCTCGGCAAAATCTCTCATTCGATTTAAAAAGAAAGTTACTTCATGCATGCAACAGAAGTGATTTAGTTATTCTGTACTACTAATTATCACCCAAGGGCCAAAATATGGAGTTCAATGCATAGCCACCAAGATCCCATATTTTTAACAGTAGAGTAGAATCTGTTAGTTTTCTGTTTTGGAAAATAATACCAGGTATATGAGATTAAATACATTCCCAAATTCTACAGTAAGGATGGCAGGCCTGGCTGTTCAACACCACTGAACTGAGACGCAGGAGACCAGAAGGTTGGACCCTGTTGCTTTCACTGACTGACTTGTTTAAATTATGTAAAAGCTTAGATCTGGGTTCTCTCATCTCTCCCTGTAAGAACAGGGAGTTAAATGAGTTGTTTTTTAAGGCTCCTCCAGATCAAATATTCTACTAAACTCACACTATTAAAAGAATTTTTAATTTCAACTAAATTCTGCAGAAAGAAAGGTTCATGAGGACACTCCTTTTAACCAATCAACATACCTAAGTTTTAGGCAAGGTAAATTTGAGAAATACTGACTACACTGAGTTACGATACCAGTTCCGAGGGTAACTTAAGGACTTACTACAACATGACAATCAATGTTCATTTTCACAGCTGGAACGCTTGGCTTAGGGGTGCTCGATGTACATATTCTAGTTAGTTAAGAAAGCGAAATGCTTTAAGCCAAAGTTGCCTCTAAAATTCTATTTCTAAAATGAAATCTTAGTTAAATCAGCTGTATATGTCACTTTCTGTATATATACACCAATCTATATTAATGAATTAAATGTTAGCTTGTATCAGTTATATTCCTCAGGCACTTCTCTGGTTCTCTCAAGGTACTTTCTAAGGATCTCTCTTGAGAAAGTACCACTTTTAAAATGTAGCTTAAATTTCCCTGATAAATGTAGATTAACTTTTTGCTATATTCCATTAATTAGCTTTTTATTTTCCCAGAAACAATCACCATGGATTTGCTTATGCATTACAGCATTACATTCTGGCTTATATTCTAAAACCCTACAAGGTTTATTTACATGTCTGGTAGCCTCTTTACAGATCTGCCTACCGTGTGTACTCCCAACACTATAGCATAAGCATATGAGCTAATCCATCGCCAATGACTTTCATTAATATCAACTGCAATAAAAATACACACATATACAAATAAATTTTCTATTCTAGCAACACGAAAGTATTTGTTAGAATTATGAATGTCAAACTAGTAATGGGACAAAAATATTCTTTCTGAGCATATATATAGTCATAAGTACAATATAAATACAGAGTTGTAAAGAGACGGGTCCAAAAATCCAGTTTCTAAAAAAAATGAAGCAAAATTCAAAAACAGGGACACACTTACCAATCTGTTTTCGTCAAACACTTCAAAAAGGAGTCTGTGATTAGATGGGTTTACCTGTAAGGAACATAAATAGTATTTTGTAAATGAACAGGAGTCATTTGAACAATAAGGGACAGAAAGAATAAAATACTGCTTTATAATGCAACCCACTAAATTGTGTAATATGTAACAATTCACCCACTCTTCTAGAAATTCTCCACTAAATCAAATTTTCTATTACTGATTTCTGTATTACTCTACCCCTAATTTAGACATACCAAAAGAAGAAAAGCCTCTTAGCTGTTTCTCTAAAATAAGAAAGGATAATTCTAAATAACTTTACGGAGTTCTTAGGCTTCTTTACAAAAGACAACCTCATGCTTGAAGACCAAGGTCACATCTTCACAAGAGTCTATGCCTGAGGAAAATTCTTAAGCCTAATAGTAACAGCAGTAATGATAAAAATGAAGAAAATAGTAACAACAGCTATTTACAACTGTGTGCCTATTTTTTAGGCACTGTCTCCTTGTTAAATATTAACAATATATGATCTCATTTAATCCTTACAGCAATCCTGTGATATATAACTATCACCCCAATTTTACAAACGAGGAGCCAAGACCCTGAGGGTGATGCACCTTTGCCCAAGAGCCCACAGCTAGTGTGTAGGGCAACCAGGACCCGCACCTGTATGGCACACCTGTCTCCAAAGCTTAGGCTGTGAGAGATTAGAAAGTCCCAGAAATAACAGATGTCCCTATTTCCAGGAACGTGGGGCCAATGTCAGAGCTACTGGGCTTTTAATGTCTTTTTGCTTCTTTCTTTTGCTTTACCAAAACCTCACCAAAATGGCCCATATCCTCCATGCTTAGGTATCATTTACTAAGTACAACCACGTGTGTGACCAGGTGCTACGTGTTCTCATTTAGATAACTGCATGTAAATCCCAGAAACAACCCTAACAAGTAAGGACTTCTCTCTCCCATATGAGAGATAAGGAGATTGAGAGTGCTCAGGTGGCTTTTCCAGGGTCATAAAGGCTGTAAATGGTGAAGGCAAAGATGTGACCCAGGTCTCCTGTTACTAGGCCTTGGCTGCTTTATGACGGGGAATGGAATGAAATAATATTTGATAGTACAAGAACAGAGAGCTCGCCTTGTACTTCTGGCCCCTTGGTCTGCCCATAGCTTAATGACAGCGCAAACAGATGGCCAGTGGGTTTGCTGTCTCTTTAGAAGCTCTGTGCTGCTAACCAATCCATCCACAGGCTATAGGCAGGAGCTGGCACATAGT
This sequence comes from Avahi laniger, assembly GCA_963575035.1. Classification (NCBI taxonomy): domain Eukaryota; kingdom Metazoa; phylum Chordata; class Mammalia; order Primates; family Indriidae; genus Avahi; species Avahi laniger. Next base: position 25,872 of record CAUYSK010045691.1, on the reverse strand, counting down.
AGGTACTCAATTAAGATTTGCAGGATCAATAAAAACAAAGGCCTTAAAAAAAACACAAAAACAGAATTTAAACATATCTGTAGCCAAGTAAAAAATGGAAAAAGTTTCAGATGTACTAAAATTTACATAATTTTGGCCAAAGTGTTCAACTGAAAGAACTCTATATAATTCAGAGTTTCACAAGTAGAAAGCATATTTGAGAGTTAACTAAGCACCTATCAGCCCTCATTAGCTTTCCAGTCCTTCACAGGGTAATTTAAAATACATCTGGTGGAGGCTACACGTAGGATCTCACCAAGTATTATAATATCAGTGCCATATTTCAGCTCTGAACATAATAGAAAACAGATTCTGTATATAGTAATCCAAGTCTAAAACACAAAAGTACTATTGTGATTGAAAGAAAGAAATCAGGACCAATAAGTCTAATGGCACTATTATTATTCGGGATTATGCACTAATCAGAAGACCTTACTTGGGGATAAGCAGCTTTAAATATCACAGCCACACAACTGAAATATCTTCATTTTGAAGAGAAAAACCCTTTCTTTCAAAGAAATAGCTGAGCTGTTTAGTATTTCCCAAATTTTGATGACAACACACAGCAAAATCACAAAAGCTCACTAATAAGAAATCTTTGCCAATTCACAGAATTCCGTCATTTCTATATAGCTATTCTAAATATTAAATAGAAAAGGTTTAGGAAATTTTACCTAATTCAGCCATATTTAGCTTTTAGAAGTAATATATTATACACATATATACACACTAAATATGAAAATTATAAAAATTTTCCTTCCTAACTGGTTCATAATTGGCAATTTTTATGCTTCTTTTTAATCATGTTGCTGCTAGTGTTTTACTCTAATCATAACCCATGTCTGATAGAATTACATTGTTTTAAATTCTGTTTTATCCTATTTTTTAAAGAAAAGCTGAGTTGAAAAGATGTAATATGGTATTTGAATAACTTTGTTTTTATTTCCCCAAAACATCTCCAAATGAAACAAGTCCAAATTTTGTGACCACTACTCAGTCATTCAAAATTCAGGACACAGTAAGAAGCTACCTAGCTATTTTTCATCCTAAAAGGAATTTCTTGATAAAAATGTACCAGCTTTCCCTCAATATGAATCTAGATATCAATATATCAAATCTAGATAACAATTATTACCCCCCAATTACAATTATTAAACATAACAATTATTGCCCTCCAAAAACACTTACTCTAAAGTAGAATTCTTCATTCCATTTAGGGTTCAGCGTCTAGAAGAGAAATTATCTTGTAATATCTTTTACAGTCTTTGAAATATTAACATTTACTAATACAATACAGTCTACATATTTGCTTAAACATTTTTCTTGATTAAAAAACAGCCAAGAGATTTTCAGAATGGCAATAAAAGCAGCATTTAGTCAATTATTTGAGACTATTCTATAAACCAAACTAGAGGGGGGGGAGTACATTTATGAAACAGATGATTCATAGATATGAAACCATAAATTGCAGGCTATCATCAGAAAAAACAGCAGGGACATACAAAAGCCATCCTCATGAAAATATAAAAATTTCTTTCAAGAAATTAGCACTGATACGATTATTTTATCAAGAAGGAAATTAACTCTGTTGACTTCCCCTCTGCCTGCTACAAATGTGTTTTGGAGAGCAATGGAGCAGGTAGGGGAAGGTTGAAAGTGTCTATTATTTATATAAATATTGAAATCTGAAGAACATTTTATAGAGAATATTAACAAACAGATTTTATAACCAGAAAAAAAAAACCCTGCCAGTGATAAACCAAAAGAGAATTTTTTTCTTAAAATAACCAAGTTAAAAAATACTTGCCTACTTATCCTTCAATCCTCCTCTCCCTCCACCCATCAATCTATTGAAATATTCACCTCATGAAAACAAGGCAAAGATAATTTTGTCATCGGAATGGACAAAAGACAGGCTGTCAAATATCCTTCAAAACTAAGATGAAGTCCATCCTATGAGGGAATATGTATGTCTGTGCATTTGCGCATGTCTGATACTTTTAAACACGGCTCTTAAAAATTATACGTAAAAAACAGAGTGGAAAATCACCATCTCACCGGCATCTACAGAAAATTTTTTAGTATCAATCTATTTCCTTTAACATACCAGCTCAGGAAGAAGTTTCTCTAAAAAAAAAAAAAAAAGGCAATACAGCACATCATAAAAACATAAAACATAGAACTCGTATTAACACTAGACTGGCATTTTAAAAAATCAGCACTTTCTCCACCACCCACAACTCCACAGTGAATCTAATCCTAAATAATGGGGTTTCATACTTTGCAACATGAACGGAGCAGGGGAAGGTAACGTGCAGGGGAGCGGGAGAGGAGCCCAGAGCCCGGTGGCAGCCCCGGCCACTCGAAGCGGCAGCGGTCCTGCGGGGCAGCTTGGTGGAAATGCACACAGGAAATGACAGGCAAGGGAAGCAAACAACAACATGAGAGCACAAAACAAATGAAGAACCAGCCACAGCACGGTGAAGAGAGGAAGACGAGGGCACGAGGGCAGTTCCTCCACCCGAGAGCAGCACAGACATACTAACCAGGAGAAGCAGGGCAGCCCCAGCCACCAGCTGCACCCTCTGCTGCGGGGAGGGAAGGAGGAGGAGCATCTCCCCTTGGAGGGAAATACATTGCACCCAGTCGCGGCTTTGGTCCTCAGCTTTGCATCCAGCAAGCAACCAAGTCCCCTAGGGGGCTGCCTCGCTTGCAAGGATGCAAGGGGGCCCCCTGCTCGCCTGGTGGCTGAGCCAGCAACAGCGCCTAACAGAGGAACAATGGCCTCCGTCCTTCGCAGGCATCCTCCCCACTAATTACAATACTGGCTCCTGTTTGCAAAACAGATTTTTAATGCCCGTCCCAATGCCAGGTGGAGGACACCCTGCAGCTACCATTCCTTACACAAAATGACCCAGCCGTGGATCTGAAGCGTCTGCATAGCAGCAGGAGAGTTATTAATAGAATTTTTTAAAGCAATCATGCTGTCTAGGAAATGTTTAACAAAGTGTTAGACTATCTATCCACTCCCCCAAGGGAAAGGAAAAAAACAGTAATCCATAAATAATACTAAAGCACAGAAGAAAATATGTATCTTCAGTAAAGCTCCCAAATATGGGGTAAATATCTGCATATATTTTACATATGTACATAAATACATGGAGATAGTCAAGATAAGATATAATTATGGATACAAATCTTTAATGAAATATGTACATAAAACTTATGGAGGCCGGGTGCGGGGGCTCACGCCTGTAATCCTAGCTCTCTGGGAGGCCGAGGCAGGCGGATTGTTTGAGCTCAGGAGTTCGAGACCAGCCTGAGCAAGAGCGAGACCCCATCTCTACTAAAAATAGAAAGAAATTAATTGGACAACTAGAAATATATAGAAAAATTAGCCAGGCATGGTGATGCATGCCTGTAGTCCCAGCTACTCAGGAGGCTGAGGCAGGAGGATCGCTTGAACCCAGGAGTGTGAGGTTGCTGTGAGCTAGGCTGATGTCACGGCACTCACTCTAGTCCGGGCAAAAGAGTGAGACTCTGTCTCAAAAAAAAAAAAAAAAACAAAAAAACAACTTATGGAAACACGTATATACATACAATATAGCTTTATTATTAATATATTTTATGTTTTCATGTAGCTAATCAAGTATTTCCCTTCCACTGGCAATAGTTGTTTCAAGTTAAAGTCATTCCTTTTGTGCCTACCAATACCACAAACCACTCCATTTCATTAAATGTACTTTATTTTTAGTTTCTTTATGAAAAATAACAAGCCAACTAGAACAATCTTCATTTTACTGTGTTCTTCGCAAGAAAAAAAATTACTACTTGTAATAGACTTATTTTTAGGATACTGTTTTTACAGTCATTTAACTAAAAACCAGAATCAATATCTTGAGTTAATACTGAAAAGTTCTGGTCTATGGAGAACTTATAGATTTAATACTGAAATATGCTTGAAATAAAATATTGCCATCTTATCCTTAAAATATAAACTTCTACAAAACCAAATACAGTCATGTGTTGCTTAACAATGGGGATATGTTCTGGGAAATGTCATTAGGCAATTTCGCCATTGCGGGAACATCACAGAGTGTATTACACAAACCTAGATGATATACCCTACTACACACCTAGGCTATATGGTATGGTTTATTGCTCCTCGACTACAAACCTGTATGGCAATGTTCCTGTACTGAATACTGTAGGCAATTGTAACATAATGGTAAGTATCTGTGTATCTGAATATGTCTAAACATAGACAAGGTACTGTAAAACTACGGTATAAAAGATAAAAAGCGGTACACCTGTATAGCACAGCTCCATTATAATTTTATGGTACCACCATTGTATATGTGATCTATCACAGATTGAACAGGTGTTATGCAGTGCAGGACTGTACATTCTTTAATTGGATTGATGACTTCGATGAAATTTAGTTAAGGATGGAGACCTACCTTTTTAATTGTTTTTGTCTGCACCAAAGCAAGTTCTCTATTCTCATCCGCTACGTACAACGAAAGTTTCACATACGGATCACTGCAAGAAAATATTTCAGATTTAACAGGATTATACTTTTAATTGAAAACAAAGTAGTTGAACCTAAATGAAAATACATGTATCAGTTAAAGTCCCAGCTCAGATTATTTTCACACACTAAGCGATAACATTTTTAACATGGCTACTAAATCAATATACTCTGAGAAAACTATCACTTTGTAAGAATTCCGGGTCCAGGAGAATTCCTTTTGTTTCACACTTGCGATCCTAAAAATCATAAAAAGGCTCTCACGTATTCAACCACAAATTTCCCCTCATCTAATTATCTATAGCCAATGATTTATTTCCATCAATCTATCACGTTAATTTTATGCAATTTGAGAATTATTCTTTAGTGGCTATACCACAACTATTAACCCTTACTTTACAACGTCCAGGATGTTTCCAAAGATTACACTGAGTACCTTAAAATGCTGAGACTATGTTGATTTATATTTGATATCTCAAATAATAAACATGCCATGAAATCCTTTAAGAGAAAAGTATGAAAAAATTAAAAGTTTGATAGTAATAGGACTATAGCCAATACCAAAAAAACTAAATCAAAGGTCTGCGAAAAATATTGTTGTTATTAAGATGCATTTATTACCCATAAAATGCATCTTAATAGAAGCTACAACACATATCTTAAAAAAAAAAAAGCAACATAATTTGTTCTGTTATATTATCCCATTAAAGGTGGATATTTTTAACATTCTGGTTTAGAAGATATGAGTCAATCTTGCCTCTTATCCATAAGCTATAAATCTTTATTTGGTTAAAGAATATCTAACCAGATGCACCCACTTCTCCTTACATGGAAATCCTCAGCCTCAGAAAGATGAACCAAGAGCCAGCACCCAGCCTGAGCACCTTCCTAAATGGGACCTTGCGGTCTCGGGGATGAAGCAGGTGTCACTTTCCAGGTGAGTGATGCTCAGAATTTAGCATATCGGAATCACCTGGAGGAGGGGGTGGTTAAAACACAGACTGCTGGGTCCCATGCCCAAAGTTGAATCTGGTCTGGGGTGGAGCCCTAGCAATCTGCATTTCTAACAAGTTCCCACTGAGGCTCACTGAGTGGTGGTGTCTCTGTGGCCCCTGATCCAGGAAACCGTACCCAGAGAACCACTGCTCTAGATGATGTTTGCGAAGAGTCTTTTTCAGCTACATAAATTAAAATTTCTATTTGTAGCCACCAAGCTATTGCTTTAAAAAAATAAACAGCAAAATAAATAAATAAATAAATAAATAAATCACCTCAAGGCCTGATTTTCAATGTTACCTGAAGAACAGGCTCCCGGCATGCCGTGAAGGTGCCTGCACGCGCATACGATCCCGGGTTATGAGAGATACCATGAACTCTGCGGCTGTCTCTTTATGCCCCTCGGCTATCGTGATTGCTGGCTACTATATAACTGCAATAAAGACCTAAGCATTCACCTTAATAGAACATCCACATGCTTCCACTGGTCATTCATTTACCTCAGTCTGTAGCCCTTGAATAGCTCACAGTAAGTGACACAAACGGGTGTGGGTAGTGTCTCGGTGTCAGACAGCATGTCTTCCAGCTGTAATAAGGAAGTCATATCGGAACACGTAACGTCTTGAGTGCTCATCCAGGTAGGTACTAAGCTATACTTAACCCTAAGAAAGATTGACCAAGAAACTTCCTGGAACAGAATTCAGCCAAAGGCCAAGGTGCCCGAGCTGGTTAAAGGATGGCAGGGTGTAAGTTTTAGGGGAGGGGGAAACAGTTGCCCAGATGGCTCTTCTTCCCCTTCTGCTGGTACTTAACTACTACTATTAACTCCAGCCTGTTTGTGAATAAAATGGGAATGACAATTCCTAACTCGGGGTCACTGGCAAGGATCAGAGAAAACTAAGGATTAATATGAGTACCCAGTACAGTGCCAAACACACAGTACAAGTGCCCCCATAAACCATAGCCATAATTATTAATCTCTTCCCTCCTCTTTAAGGAGACACTTGAGGCTCTCTGTTGCTCCTTTTGACACCCTACTTCTGCCATGATTGCAGATTTGACGCTGATTACCTCACAGGACACACCGGGCACCAGCCAACCACAGTCTGCTAAGCATTCCACGCTTCCTCATTATTCAGACCGCGTGGAAGCCCCCGGGGATCTCGGTAGAGATGATCAAACTGGGAATCTTATTCACAGCAAAGATCCCCAGAACTCACTCTTGGAACCTACCTACTCTTCCAGAAGCTGTCGTTCAGTACGACTCAGGGTTAGCATTAATAACGTGACTCTCTAAGAAGCTCACCACCTTGTAGGAACATGTGAACTAGAAGAGAAATTCTAGTTTGCGAACCTTTTGTTTTTCTCTGCTTAGTAAAGTTGTTTAGGCATCCCATCCCATTCTTCTTTCAGCTTTTCCAAGGAGACAATGAACTGCGATTAGGATTCAAACAACCTTCTATTTACTGAGCACCTACTACTATATTCCAGGCAAGGAGACAAGCTCCAGAAATAAACGACATTGTGCGGTCCCTGCCCATTTGAACGGAGCAGAGAGAAATAAAACAATGATTGTGACAAAGTACCTAGGAATGCAACAGCAGCAGCAGTCCTTGATCTCTCATGAGCCAGAGTCACCTGAAATCTGGGTGCCTGGCCCCCACCCAGACCTGCTAGATCAGGCTCTCCAGGGTTAGGATCTGGGGATCTATATTTATTGGATGTCCCACGTGACTGTTGTGCACTGGTCCATCTGGGCACCACTGCCAGAGAGCTGTCTGAAGGCCCACACAAGGCTGGGATGCCTGGGCCAAGAACAAGGTGAGGGTTTTCCAGGCAGAAAGATCACAGGCAAAGGTCCAGGGACAGGCTGGAGCTGGGGTTTGGAACATTGAGATATCTGGCACAGCTGCAGTTCAGGGCGCAGGAGAAAAGGCAGCCAGACATTCCTGCTGGGCTCAAATCCTGGCTCCCCTATTTGCAGCTCCATGACTTTGGGAAACTCATGTAGCCTCTCTGGGCCTCAGTTTCACCATCTATGAAATGGGGATCATAGCAGTACTTCCCTTATAAGGAGACTATCGGGAAGATTAAAATTACAATAGTGCTGGATATATAGTAAGCCCTCAAATGTTAGCCATCACCATCACATCATCTTGGGGTTGTTGACGTACAGAAGATTCAAGATCAGATTCATTACAAGGAGATGAAATAGCAGGCACAGAGTCTAGCTGGAAGGCTTCCGCACCAAAGAATGAGAAAGGTCTACACAGAGAGGTGGCGAGGATCAAAAAGAAAGGATTGCACACTCATTCAAAGATGGTCTCGAAAGAACTGGGTGGCCAACCGAATGTGGCAGGTACGTAGACAAAGGAGGACAGGGGAGTCCACATCAACATCCAGGTCTCGGGCTCTTGACAACTTATGTCATTACCCAAGGGGCCCTCAAATCTTTTGCTCCATGTTATGATGTGTCCATACATAAGTTTGCAAGCGCCCATCAAATGATGATGGTCTGAGCCTTCCGCCATCAGAGGATCCTAGTAACTTAGTATTATTTCAACTAGAAGTTTGAAAATTCAGACCAGCCTCCAAATCCACATGTCTAGGTTGGGAAGACCCCAAAATGCACCCTGAAGGAGCTTAGGCACCGCATTTTTTCTCATTGTTCATTCATGAACTAGACACCTCATCAGTACACATAAGATTCCGTTTGAGGGAAAAAATAGAAGGGACACATCACCTTATCTTAGAGACATAAGACACACCAGAAACTGCATGAAATCAATGGCCGGAAGGCAGAGCCTCGTAGCTGGAATAAAATCACGAGGAGCTCCAGTTATCTCTAGTAGATCTCAACTGGGCTTAAAGAATCCAGACACAGAAATCTTAGGAGTCTCATTCCACCTTCACCACCACTAAGCAAAGACAGTGCGGATGGGGTCGTCTGTCAGGGGGAGCTGAGGACGAGACTTTCTGGGTTTGTCCTGTTGCTCAACCCTCCGAGACACACTGAACAAGGACAGTCGGTCCCAACACGTCCTTGACAGGGTGATGCTTAACCATCTCCACCTGACTCACCGAAGTGCTCTACATTCTTTTGCCCCTACTGTTTACTCATTTTTATCAGAATAAATAGTCTTCGCTGATATCCACATATTTTAAGGGGGGGGGCAGGGCAGTGAGGAGGAAGGACGGCACAGGTGTTGCCTCAAAAGGGCAAAATGTCCAGGTGGATGACATTCAGACTGCAGCCAGGTTACAGTGACACTGCCTTGTCTACCAACTATAAAGGTGTCCTTCCAACATACTTGGATATCAGAAGAACAATGAGAAAGGTCTTCATTTTCAACTGCACCTCCTGAGGGAGCATCTCCACCATAACGAGGAAAGCAACAATTCTTCCCTGTAAAAGGTGCTCAGTGTGGTACTGGGGTAGTCTGCAAGAGGTTCATGACTTTGTTTCCTGTTAGCAAAGAGCGGAGGGCTAATTACGCAGCACCACAGACCCAATTTGTTTTGTCTACCTGACACACTAAGACTTAGCCAAGTCAGAGAAAGTTTCATTGCAAAACCCCTTTTGTTAAATGACAACTTGTTTTGTTGAAGGGTTCCTCGTTCTTTTCCACTTTGACTGTTACCCGTCAGTGCTATGTTACGTCAGTTACTTATATAGCCTCGATAAAGAAATAACACAAAAACATTTACATGCGATAGGGAAAAAAAATGCCTAGAAAGTGTGAGAGAAGAAATAAAACACATGAATCCATGCAGTGACACTGAAACTGAAGTTTTTAGCCAATAAATTGTCAAAGACTGAAAAGAGTTAATAACACTTTCTAGAGAGACGTAGACATTTCAATTTTAATATTCTACTACTGGAAAGACAAAGTATTACACGTTTTCTGAAAAGCCAATGCGGCAGAAGTATCCAAAGCATTCCAAGAGTGGATGCCCTGTGATTCATCCAATTTATTTCTAAGGATTAATCCCAAAGAAATAATCAGAGATGCAAGTAAATATTTATCTGCAAAAGATACTCATTACAGCATCATATATAATAGGAAAAAATTAGAAGCAACTTTCCAGTCCAATAGAAAAGTGATTAAATAAATTATGGTATGATCATATGCTAGAATATTATAAGCCATTAAAAATCAGATTGGCAATGAATATTTTAAAGTGAGAGAAAATATTCATGGTATAACATTAAGGAATAAGCAGGATCTAAAAATATGACTAATTCAAAAAATATATACGAAAGAAACTGAGAAAAACATAGCTAAAAAGTTAATAGTTATTCTATATAGTAAATTTATGAATCATGTTTATTTTCTCATTTATGGTTTTTATTTTTTTTCTAAATTTTCTACTGGGTGTAAGTACTACTTCTACGAGTACAAAAAAGTTATGAAAATACCAACCATAGTTACACATACACTTCAACTACAAAATTTCAAGGCCAGCCTACACCTCAATACCAAACCCAAAAAGGCTTCAAATATTTTTTCTACCCAGAAAATTGCCTTAAATAGATGACTATTGAAGATTTTTGAAAGAATATGTAATGTCCCAGCCCTCAAAATTTACTTAAAGGCATGAAGTATACTTTGAAATACATCCCTCATCACCAATACTGACAATGAACCACTTTATCTTAAGTATGTATGATTTTTGAAACACAAGAGAGCAAGCGTTAGATTATAGTCAAATGCATTCTTAAGTTGGTCCTAAGCAGGGTAAAAAAGGCACTGAAACTTTATGACTTAGGCATATTCTGTGAAGCTGCTGAAAAATGCACTTTTGGATATTTCAGATTTTGTTGTTTGGAGCAACTAGTGGTTTACTTGCATTCTAAGACCTCCTCAGTCAAGTTGAAATCTCTAGCCAAGACTGACTTCCTCTTTGTACCCTGCCTTTGCCATCTATAACCAGTCCCTTGGGGGTCCCAACCTTGGGTCACAGATACCCCTGGGAACCAGGGGGCAACTACATGAGCATACGTGGTGGTTCATAAAAATATTTAAGCTAAAAGAGTTTCTTTTTTAAAAAAAGTTGTTCAAGAACAATATTCTCTTATCTTCTGGTAGTATAAATATTCAGTGCAAGTCACTAAAAGGAAAAATTTTACTTATGAATTACTGAAATACCCACATAGCCACAAAAAAAAAAAAAGATAATCTATTAATCTATGACTTGCCTTTATCACCAGCATCTTCTATTATGTATTTTCCCCACATAAGTGCAACTACCAAAGGTTAAGAAAACATCTTTTATGACATAAATACTTTAGTAGAGCCAAGAGACATAGCAATTCATAAGGCCATAAGGAAAAGGGGAAAAAACTGTTCCCTTTTGGAAAGTGGTTCAAGTGGTTCAAAATTGATTTAATTCCTCAAATAGTCATGGAGTGCCCACCACGCAAAAAGGACCAGGGTGGCACCAAAGTGGGAGGCAGGGGATAAAGGTAAACAGACACAGACTCTGCCCACAAAGAGGCCGTCCACCCCTCCTCCAGAGAGACCAAAGTCATACAAGAGCGTTCATAATGCAGATTTTGCCTTTATGAAAGGCGGTATATATTAAGAACTCAAAGAAGTTTCTAAATGATGATTTTTCTAAAATGATCAGAAATGCAGGAAAAATTTTACAAGCAATGGTAATAACTTCCAGTATCATTTATTAAGCACCTTCTGGGTATACGGCATCATTCTTGGTGCCTCATAGAGATGCCATCTCTAATCCCTACAACAACCCCAGCAAGGATTATTTCCATGTCCCCACTTCACAGATAAGGAAAAGGAAATGAATGGTTGCTGAGATCAGAAAGCAAAGAGAAAAATTCCAAGACAGGATCTGTTCCTACATGAGCCTGGTGGAATACTGAGTTTCTAATCACCCTCGTGATTAGAAAAAGAAAAGCAAATCCAACTAGAACTTCATGAAACAAAAGTTCAAAAACACATTCTTAACTGTTTAGTTATTTTATTCTCTTTATAAACTGGCTCCTTCTATCCTCAATTTATAAAGTAAGTTGCCTACAATACACCTACAGAAACACAGAATTGCACTGAAATCAAGCATGGGAACAGATTTCCAAACTAATTATTCTCTCACAACCCTGAAAGTCAATTCCACGGCAAATCTCACCCATGTCCTTACCATCAAAAAGAAAATCACGCTGGTCACGCACAGGGACTTTGAACTTGATGCCAAAATGGAGTCAACACTGAGCTGTGTCTAAATAGAAAAGGAAGCAAGTTCTAAAGAAAAGAACTCCTCGGGGAATTCAGCCTTTATTAACAGGGAGAAAAAGACACTTTTAATTAATTCTGGAAGAGGCATCAGTTCCCAGAACGTGGCCTGCAGCTCACTCTCACTATCACTCCTGGGATGCCAGGACTAAAGATGCGTACACGGAGGCACACAGCAGCCCTTCAGCACCCCAGGGAGGGACCCTGCTGAGCACCTGTGTACCTGGTGCTCAAGACCAAGGTCTAGCTGACGTGGACGCCACTCAAGTTAGTGAATAACACACAACCTGTTACCAATGCTATATCACTGAGAGTGGCTTCACAGGGTCCGTTTACGGTGGGGCGCAGGGGGGAGACAGAGTTTACTGGTACACGGTTATGTACACTCGTAGGCATGTCCCATGTATAAGTGTCAACCTCGCCACCCAAGTGTTTATTACCAGCCAAGCACCGTCCTAAGTACTTTCTGTCTAAAATTTCAACATACCTGGGAACATTCTAGACTTATCAGGGGTGGCAGTGACGATGGTGCCAGAGGTACTCAGGAACTTACTCTGCACCCAGTTCAGTTCTCACTGCACGACCTGCCCTTCTTCTCAGAGACAAGCTTCTCCAAGGGGAAGGACTCTTCCCTCACACGGGGCTACCAGGACATGTGGCATCTGCCAAAGGTGACGCTCATTCAGGGGAGCAGCTGCCACTTACACACGTTCCCAGGGGCACCAGGCAAGCCAGTAGGCAAAGGTATCGGACTTGGCATTGGTGTAAACACACACACACACACACACACACACACACACACACACACACAAAATGGAGCAGCCTGTCTTGAACCGTTCCCTGTCTTATGGGACAGGGAACTGTGCTCCCCAAAAAGATACCCTGAAGTCTCAACCCCGAGTCCTTTAGAATGTGGTCTGATTTGGAAAGAGGGTCTTCACGGAGGTAATCGTAAGGTCACTAGGTTGGGCCCTAATTCAGTATGACTGGGGATCTTATGAGAAGGGAACATGTGGACACAGCAACGACAGGTGCGGAGGGAAGGGAATGTGAAGATCCAGGGAGAAGAGAGTCACACGGCTGGACTGATGGGGCTACAGCCTGGGGCACCAAGCATTGCACGCCGACACCGGGAGCTAGAAGAGGCAAGACAGGACTTTTCTCAAGCCCCTGCCAACGATGTCGGATTTCTGGCCTGGAGAACCATCAGCCAATAAATGACTGTTGTTAGCCTCCTAGTCCACGAGGCTTTGTTATGGCAGCCCTAGCAAACTAACACCCCATTAAGGCCAGCCTTCATCAGAAACTCCTGAGGCCAAATGTGCTCCAGAATTCTGACTTTTTCCTCATTTTAGAAGGATGACTCAGTGATTATTCCAAATATTACACAGCATCCCCAGCAGGGCCCACAGTTAAACGTTAATATCTGTGCAACAAGAGGCACGAAGGGCTGCATTAAGTATTATATGCATAGCCCAGAAACACTCGCAGGTCTGCTCACATCGGGTTTTGCTCTCAAACGAGCTTCCTACAAACCGACAAAGACGTTTTCAGTTTCCAGGGCTTTCTGCACTTTGAAATGACAGATAAGGGATCGTGCACTTGCACTAAGTTGCAAAAGAACACTTAAAACGTGTATTCCTAACGCCGCCCCGCCAACCGCATTCGGCCTGCTGTCGAAAACACGAGACTGTCTGTGAAATCCTGGGATTCCTCAGGGAGACAAAAGTAGCCCCTCGACTCTCACTAAAATATTTTGCAAAATAAATCTTTGTAAGTTTTTATCTTCAAGTCTATTAAACATGCAAACAAACCACGAGACACTGGAACTTTCTGTTATTCTGAGTACTGCACCATACCCCCACAAGACTTCAAATGGAATTTTAAAATCGAGGGGAAAACAATTGTGCTTCACAGTATTATCACAGAAATAAAAAAACTATGATCAGTGAAGAGGGCTACAATGTGAGAGAATGCCCCAAACCCCAATGCTAGAGAGAACATAGGTGCCACGGGACGCATATTTTCCCCAGTTATACAGATAAATAGGTAGCAGGTACTCGCATTCGGAGCCCCTGGGCCCATATATTATCAAGAAGAAAGGAAGTCTATAAAAGAAATGAAGCATTAGAAATCTTGGCTGCCCAGCCCACCAGTGTGAACACCGGGGTCCGTTACTACATCTCGAAAGCTGGACACACACTGGAGATTTTTCCTTATGTCTGACCCATCCAAAAAGGATGTGCATTTGGATCTTGGTGGTCTTGGCATGGTTAATCTGATAGAAATCTGAGGGCCTTCTGATTTTTAAAAATCTTCCCTTAAGTTACTGTCTTAGGTGAGAATGGATATTGAAGGACCTTTACTGAAAACCTAGGGCAGGCTCTGTTATCCTGAGTAGGGAACTGTTGCTGTGTACAGCACCCCTCCCTCGTAAGGTGTCTGCTTGATCATTAAGAGTTTATGCCACCAGATGACTCTGTTTTATGGATATATGTTTCTCCCCGTCCCTGTGACCCCGAAGAAAAATGTGTTAAATAATCACGAGGTAAAGGTAAACAGGACAGATGAAGAGAATCTGCACAAAACAAAATGCGCCTTTCCCCTAATAACCGTGGAGGTCGCACTTCTGATACATGCAACAACAGAACACGGGTCCTTCTTTCACTTTTGCTCTATGCTTTACAATTTCTATTAGGCAGTGAGTGGAGAATCCAGTTTAAACCACTTGTCAGTAACAGCCACATCTGTTTGGTTCTCCAAACAGGCCGATCTAACATCTTCTACGCCAGCAGCCCACCCAGCCCTGGTGTCTCCTCACTCACTGGCGATTCTCTACGCTTTCTCCTCTTACCCCTATGGAAATCTCTGATTCTTCCAGGATCCAGGCAGCCAGCATCTCCTCCTCATCATCTTCCCAGGACAAACCACCCTATAATAACGAGACTTTTCATTCTTTTAATTCCTACAGTCTATTTAGACCACTCTTTTTGCCACTGAATCTTGTGCCTTTCTGTATTGTTTCCTTTTCAAGTGTGTAAATCTTAATTCTCTTGAACCAGCTGCAAGTCACTTCGGGCCACTGTGTACATCTTAAGTGTGTCTGTATTTTCCAGGGAACCTTGCACCAAATGGGCCCTCAATAAATATGTCTTGGTTCCTTGACTTCTTACCAAACACTATAATAGGTTCACTTCTTCCCAGGGGTATGTATTTGGAAACATGGTCTTTCCCAAGTTGCCAAAATGTAGAGTTCTCGGCATGCTTATCTCATACCTGACAATCATTAACTAGATACAGAATTTGTTTTCTGCATAAATCTCATTTTCCTGAACTTGCTTCATTTTCTTCACTTTTCCACGATGTGGGAACCACAAGGTCATTTCCCAAAAGGTCCTAAGTTCTAAGCTCAAATATTCTCAAACAAACAACAAAATGACAAAAAAAACAGAAAAGAAAAGAAAAGAAAAGAAAAGAAAAGAAAAGAAAAGAAAAGAAAAGAAAAGAAAAGAAAAGAAAAGAAAAAAGTTTCTCGGTACACCCCATTTCAGCAGTATCAGCTGATAACCAAAAACTAAAATCATGAGCCACTTTTAACCGAAAGCATGAACATTTTAACTAACTTATGGAGCTGATATACTCATGTGTGGAAAAACTGAAATATTCAAATCTAAAGGACACAGGAAATATTAATGTTTGAGGACTCAGGGAGAAAATAAGAAAACAGGTAACTCCAGAAACCCTGATTAGCCAGTTGATAATCACTTATAAATGAGAAAGAGAGTTCACATTATAAAATGGGCCCCTAGCTTATTATGTACCATAATAAACTTTTATTCCAGTTGCTTAAGTTTTCAGGGTCATTTTTCATGTCTGCTGATTTTTCCCCCAATTCTAAAAAGGCTTCTTTTACATAAAGACGTGTAAGCCACAATCTGGATTGAGTCTTCACATACCAAACAAACTCTTAAATAGGTCTCAATATAGGCAAATGATTGAGAAAACCTTTGTTGGAATTAATCTCCAATTTCTGTGTCACTGACATGGCATGAGAGACTATTAAAGAGCCAGGGCAATTATATCAAATACCTGCCACTTGTGGACGTAGCAAGCATCCCCACAAACAGGAAGAGCTCTTCCCCACTGGGTCGGTAGGGAGCAAAAAGCGTGCTAGATTACTACAGGCAATGTGACCGCGCACAGGGCCTTTCTCATCTTGCAGGAACAACATACTGTAGCTATACTGAAGCAGCAACGTGGGACCCCACAATTAATGTTCCAGCGGCACACCTCCTAAGTGAGCCCCAAACCCTAACCAGACACATGCCATCTAAATGAAAGACATGTTATCTATGTGGAGACGACAATATATTCTAGCCAAATATCACTTATTAATTGTTAATTAGATTTACACTATATGTTCTGTAGTCTAAAATTTTGAGGAAGTTTTAGAAGGTAAATAGTTCCTATAAAGACCACAGAAGGAGACGAAAAAGCTCCCCTGCTTTTTACATGATGGGAAAAGACGTTCCGCAGCAGCAGTAGCAGTCTCCTAGCACTGACTGTGCAGAGTGACGCCGGGGATCTGGTTAGAATGGAGCGTCTGATTTGTAGGTGTGAAGTGGGCCCCCAGAATGTTCTTTTTTAATAAGCTCCCAGGTGATGCCAACACAGCTGGTGGGAGCAGCGGGTTCGAATACTGCACATTCAGCAAAGCATTACAGGTGTGGAAGAGAGCATGGACTCTGCCACAAAGAATGCAGACCTGAGAAATGCCAAGTTATATGTGGATGCTTCCCAAGGCTTCATCCTCAGCCTCTCTTCACTCTGCAGCTGTCCCTGGGTGGGCTCCCATCTGGCCCCCAATGCACACCTCCTCTGCCTTGACTATTAACCACTAACTAATGGCCAAGTCTGGTCTCAGGCTTGAGCACCAGGCAAGCAAATGAGGGCCCCTTCTGGCCACCTCAACCTCATTGATTAAGCACCTTGAGGATGAAATTCACTGCATGCCCCAATCTCTTCTTTTCCACATCTTGTTAATACAGCCAAGTATTAACCCAAATTGCCTAAGCCTCCCACTCTGCACTGGTTCTCTGTAACCTACAACATAAGGTCCAAACTACCTCGGCATCCATGCTCAGCTCTGGCCCCTGCCTGCTCCTCCAATACCATCTTCCATGTGCCAAGCGACTTTGCTTTTAGTTCTCAGAAGACACTGTGCTTTCTCTTCTCCTAGAAATGTCCTGCCCCCACCTGGTCTGCAACTAACCCTTATGACAAGCTCCACTGTCCCCAAGAAGACCTTGTAGCCCCAAGCTCCACTCCTGTTGGCAGAAGCCTCTCCATAAGGCAAGCATGGCGTTTCCTTACCTGTCCATTTCTGCTATTAGTCTGGAAGCTCCTTGTAGACAAGGTCATGTCTTGGTCACTTGTGCACATCACATTCCAGTCACACAGTAGTTCTGCAACAAAGAACTGCCTCACAGGGCAGCGTGATGGCCCCAGGGCAGGTTAGACACATGGGGGGCAGGGTCTGGGGTAAATCTTGAGCTCTGTGCTAGGTAGATGCTGGAAAATATCACTGTCTATCATTAAGCAAATCGACTTCAGAAGCTGGGCAGCGGCCAGCTCTACCATTTTAAGGTGTAATACTGCTAAAACAGGCATACGTTGGAGAAAAATAAAACGGCCTCACTTGCTGTTACCAACCCACCGTTGGTTATTTTTCTGATGTCTTGACTGAAACAAAGAAATCCAATGGCAATAGAGCAGAAGTCGAAAGTGGAGGATAATCTGCTCTCAGGGAGTCTGAACAAGAGGCAATTAATAAAGGATTAAGGCTGAGTGAAAACACAACGGAACATGTAACTGCAGCATGTTGAACACTGAAAATCAGAACGGCAATTAGGTGGGAAAAACCCGCAACCGGTAAAACGTTCATAACCTCACTCAACAGCTGTAAGGAGCTTCACAAAACTATTCCCCTGTGGACAGACCTCTTTCTGTGGGAGAGGCAAAGTCCAGCCTTACAGCAGGTAGGCGTCTGGCAATTAGACTGACCTCAAAGCAGTGAGAGCCGCCCAGCCAATTCCATTATACTAATCCATAAAGGTGGGAACCCGGTGGCCTACTGACAACTCACCGCTAGGTATTAACAGCTCAGAGGAGACCACAGCCTCCAAACGACCAAAATCAGAATCATGAATTCCTTGTGAACACCCTTAGGAAGACCACTCGGAGACTCCCTTTGCAGACCCTCCTAAGGCTCAGGGTCTGCTTTCCTCTCCCATTCCCTCCTCCAACAAATTCTCACCGGCAGGCACCACTCCTTGGCAGGCCTGTTATTCTAGGCACTTGAGATACAGCAAGGAAGAAAACAGACCAGACCCCCTACCTCCGTGGAGTTTACATTCTACCTAGAGGAGACGGGTAGCAAACAACAATCAACTGGTAGCGTCCACAGTGTCACAAGATGATTGATATAAAGAGACAAAAAACAAAGCCAGGAGGATGGACGTCGGAGGGTGCAGGAGGCAGACGCTGGCCGCAGAGGACCTTTCTGGTTTTGTGAAATCTGTCGTTTTGAGCAGCAACATGAAGGAATATGTCACTCATTGGAGGGGCAGACCCTAGCTAAAATGTAACAGTTGGACACTAGACAAAGATTGGACTTTTTCCTACAATGGCTGCCTTAGTGTACTTGGTTTAGGGAAACACATCAGCATCACCAAGTGCACGCACTCTAGGGTGAGGCGCATCCAGGTTTGTTTTTTAGCTCTGCCGCTAGCAACTCGAAATAATCAGATGTCACAACTTCCCTCGGCTACAACGGTGAGGCCTCCATGAGATGAGAGAACGCACGCCCTTTGCTCCAGCCCAGCGGCCAGCACTCGGGGAGCCTCGGCGATTGCTAGCACCAGTCAGATTGAGACCACAGTAGGTCTCAAGGGCTTTCCCTGTCCCCAAGCACAGCACAGGAACTCATGCTCTTGCTCACTTGGAAACTCAGAAAAAGATAGTTTTTTTTTTTTTTTTTTTTTGAGACAGAGTCTCACTGTGTGGCCCAGGCTAGAGTGAGTGCCGTGGCATCATCTTAGCTCACAGCAACCTCAAACTCCTGGGCTCAAGCGATCCTCCTGCCTCAGCCTCCTGAGTAGCTGGGACTACAGGTATGTGCCACCATGCCCAGCTAGTTTTTTCTATATATTTTTAGTTGTCCAATTAATTTCTTTCTATTTTTAGTAGAGACGGGGTCTTGCTCTTGCTCAGGCTGGTTTCAAACTCCTGAGCTCAAACAATTCGCCCGCCTCGGCCTCCCAGAGAGCTAGGATTACAGGCGTGAGCCACCGCGTCCGGCCAGAAAAAGATAATTTTGTTTTCAGTGGTGCTGAATGAAGATGCCCGGGAAGTAACAGAATAGTCTTACAAACATGTTGCTCTCTCCATATGTGTTCACATGCACCCTTCCCCCTTAGTATTTATCCTATAGTTGCAAAATCATCATTGATCTATCAGGCCTGGTTTGATGGATCACTACAGTAAATCTTAGCTTGGGGGTGAAAAAAAAAAGAAAAATTAGAGCCTTGCTATTGGAGGTCACTTAATCTAACGCAACTCCAGTTGGCAAACGACGCAACCGGGAGATAAAGGGTACTCTGGCTGCCAGTGATACAGCCTCAAGTTCAACCCTTTACCTCTGTATCTAACTGCCAGAACTCTCAGAGGGCAGAATAATTAATTCACTCCGAGGATATTCCGTGGGCACAGACATTCCCAGCTTCCAATATTAGAGATGATCATTGAGACATCTTGGATGAGTGGAAATATTGTTTTCCAGGAAACAGCCTTTCATTCTGCTCCGAGATCAATGACCATTTTCCCTGCTAGGCATAACAGTTGATAGTTTTCTGCAGGAATGATGTTTTAAAAGTTTTTTTTTTTTAACCACTAACCTCATGTCAGCCACAACTTCCATACTAACCAAAAACAGCCACATTGCAAAATGTTAGAGGCCATGATGTCAGAAGAAGACAAAAGGGTGCTGTCTTGTACAAGTTCGCCCACCCATGCAATTGTTATTCTCTCACCCCGGTTTTTTGGGTTTTTTTGTTTTTTTACAGCCCTTAACACTATCTCTAATTAGATTAGCTGTTGACTTGGTCATTATGGGTGGCCCCCACCAGTCTGAAGCTCCTTGCGGGCAGAGAAGCAAGTGGTCACAGGTGGCTGTGCAGGTCGCTGGCCCAGGCCCTAAAGAGCAACTGGCCTCTCCTGTTTATGTTGGTGTCTCCACCGAGACCGGCAGTGGCCCCGCAGGGGCTCAGTACGTATTTGTTAGGTAAACGAACGAGTTTCACCTTAAGGTTGGGAGGCTGTCAGGCTCCAACTGGGGCACTCTGTTTGGGAGCTTGCAAATTAGCCCACACTTCTCCCCTCCCCCCAAAAAGCAGCAGAGCCAAATATAGACCTATACAGGCACAACAAAGAGGCGATTTAACTGTGACAAGAATAAGACCCAGGATTAGGCAGATGAAGAGGCTGGGCTGCTCCCTGCCCAGGGTGTCCCGCCCACACTGCTCTGCTGAATCTCACTGTGGAGTTTATAATGCTTTTTTTTCCCTAAACTGGTTATCGCTAAACTGAGATGCTGGCTTTGTCATCAAAGCTTTCAGTCCTGTGGCACGCTCAAAATCGAATTTTAATGGCAATATCCCTACAAGGAGATAAATTCATCATCTCCAGGGATTTGCAGTTCCACACAGGTGACAGGGCCCTGACTGTGTCTTGTCTTCTCATTCTCTTCCCCCCACTCCCCCTCTTTGACACTCATACCCTTCAGCTTTCGTAATCTTTCTAGCTGTTACATTCTTTGTTTTTCCCAGAAACAGAGAGTTCCCCTGGCACACACACAAGGAAAACCATTCTGCCTGGGGTAAGTGGCCTCCCATCAATAAACAAAGAATTAAAAAGAAAATTAATTTTTTAAAACCAGCTTAACAAAATTAAGGAGCATTTCCCCAGTCTGATTAATCTTACAAATCAATTACTTGTCTTTGATCACTATCCTCACTCAGCCCAATGTTTCAAGGCTGTTAAAGGATACATTAAAAATAAATAAACAAATCATGTGAAAACAAGAATAAGAGGCAAAAAAGCAACTCGACCTTAAAGAAAAATTTAGCTCACTAAAAACTGACTAGTGAAAGGGAAAAACAAGTACCCTTCAGTGTCTATCACGAAAGATACTTAGTAAATATTTGTGAAGTACTATCTTGGGTAGATTTTTAAAAATAAATAAATATTTGGTAACTTAGAACAACAAGAAGACAAATTATTTTCAAGTCATGAACAAGGCAAGTGACTTAAATAGCCTTTTCAATGAATTAAAACGAATAGTCACACAAATATAACACCAGACAGGGCAGCGTCCAAAGAGAATAAATCTCTTTCAGATAAATCACTCACTGATTAACCTCAGATACAATTAGGCCCCTGAAAACCTCAGCAAAACCGGGCAAGAGAGAAGTACCACGTATTAAAATGCCTTAAAGCCTGTCATGCCACTGTCTTTAACGAAGCTAGAGGCTTCCTTCGGGTCTCAAGTCTGTCGGCTTAGCGTGGCAGATCTTGGCCAACATAAACTCCTCGACCCTGTGAATTGAACTGAAAGGTTCAAAATCCCTGCACTGGCAAAGGCTCTCAAAGATCACACCCCCGGATTCTAAACGGCCTCTGCCCAAGAATCTATGACCAAATGCCCTCTGATAAGGTGACAGGGTTTCCAGTCACTGGCCTTACTCAGAGGAGGCTGTTTATAATTACATGGGATCCTCTCACCGCAGCAGGCCGAATGAGTAACAGTGGAGTGAGCCAGACAGTTCCCATTACAGAAAGCCGTGCTTTTCCATGGACTTCTATAACACGAAGCCTCATTGACTCCACTCGACTCTACGGTACCTGTGTTTCCATCTAGTCTGAAAGTGCAGACAGAAGGGGCACAGGTGGGCAGTGCGTGTCGGCAGGCGGTGCCCAGGTGCTCTCTGTGGCACCTGTGGATGGCACCTGGGAGCTGCTGCCCACACCTCCCCCTGCCCACCTGTGCTCCTGGGAACTGAGCAAACCAGGCCGGGCACGGAGGAAGCACAAATATTTACCGTAGGCGAGGGTGTGCCGAGTGACCCTCGGTGGAATTCGGAGCCACTGGGAACCCGGTCAAGACAGATTCTGAAAACAACTGAGGACACGTGCTGCTGCCAGCACCCTGGGGGTGAAAGGCCTCAGACACTGCTGGGATCCAAGGTGAGCGCTCGCTTTCAGCCCACCTGTAGAAAGGGAAGCCCTGGACCTTACTAGAGCTGACACCAACTCAAAACACACAGAGGAAAAGGTTTCCACCGAGGTGAAAGAAATGATATGTAAATTGCTTCACCCAATAACTGATTTGGTAAAACCCTAACAGACAGACAAAACAAACAGTGCCTGGAATGAAATATTAAAAAACCAAAACAACCCTCCCATCCCAACAGAACCCTCATAACCACAAAAGCTTTTCGTTCTGTCGCTTGCCTCTAAGATACCAAACACACAGGCCTCTCACCGTCACATCCGCCAAAACCTTTAGAATAAAACTTCCCTCTCAAGTCATGAAATTCATATAACTCCCTTCCTGCCTTCATTTTATATCTTTTTATTATATTCCACAGCGACGAGAGAATGTCCTAAACATGTTGTTTCAAATCTACATTTGGTTGTACTGCAATATAGGACTCCAAAACCACCTTTAAGTCAAAAAGGCAAATTTTCATGAAAATAGCAATGACAAATCTCAAGAAAGCCTTAACATCTTTAACTGATAATGATTCCCATTGCTTTTCTTTTGTCTAATTAAATAAATAGCATTTCTTTATTCCTCACTTCTTGACTTCACCATCATTTTACCCAGATTCCCAAAGGAATTAAATAAAGTTCACCTCATCCTCCTCACAGACATTTAAAATAAAAATTTGAAAAGCCCACCTTGCAGCATCGAGGCTACTCTTTCTCTTCCTGTTCATCGCTAATAAACTCACCAGCCTGGGGATACCATGTAGGTACTTTAAATGCCCGCTTATATAGTTATTTGCTTGCTTTTGCAGTTTGACTGGCAGGATCCCATTCGAATGCACGTAGACAATGTACTTTTCAATGTGAAATACAGTATTCCATTAAAGAATACTAAGTTTTGACTGTAGGCCCTGATATTTCACATTGTTGATATATTTTTATCCTCTTAGAATTCCAGACATCTCAATTAGCATTTAAGGACATTAGGAATACTTTATTGAAAGTTACCTGGCTCATTAATAGGAAGGTGTGGCCCACATTCAAATTCATTTCAAGCTTTGGCAACATATGGATATACACTAACTAGTTAACTAACAGTTTGTGACTCACCATCAAATGAGACAGTAAAGAAACAGAAAAATCACGTGTTAATCACACAGTAAATTCACATGGATGAGTAGTATGGGTGGGAAAATGGTAGCGAAACCTAAAGGAAAAACTTAGCTGGATATGTTCTGGGCTCTGATTTTTGTTCTCTTAAACAACAACAACAAAAAAGTGCATTTAGTATAATCATGTATTGCTACTAACCAAAAATTCAAATTCTCCAAGCAAACCATTTCATGATCTAAGATGGTATTTCATTTCAAACTAAATACAGCTGGTATCTCCCCTCTTCTCCAGGGAGGCTTTGAAGTCAGAAATACTCAGAGAATCGAGACCCAAACAGAACAAGAAGAAAAACACAATTGTTTCCTCCCAAACCCAAGATTTCTAAATTAGAGAATATTCACAGAACTTAAGTGGTCCACACTTTCCATTATTTTCAAAACCAAAAAGTATCCACATTACTTTCACTTCTAAAATAAAAATTGCACATTTTCCAAATAATCAAGACAGAGATAAGAAGCAAAGAATAGGGAATCAGAATTCAGATCACAATTCTTTTCCAGTTTCATTCTCTGCCTACCATCCTTTTTATACATAAGGAGAGCAAAAATTGACCAACTATAGCTAACTCTGAACACCAAAGAGCATTTATAATGGAAAATCTTGGTAAGTGCTAGAATAATGCCGCTGAGATAAAAACAGTATTACACCAAAATCAAACTCCGTGCCAAGAGTAGATGTTATGCATTCACATAACGAACATACAGAGGAGTCTTTGTTCTTACCTATAATTTTCCTTAAGCCTCACGAAAGACAAGGCATCTGTCCTGCTGGAAATCTACCTTGGTGACCCTGGGGCTCCCTGGCCTCGGCATCTTACTTCCCTGTTTCAAAGCAGTATCCACACACAGCTCTGTGGCTTCTCCGGGAACACCAGCGAGTTTTAACACAACAGAGAAGGAATGCACGAAGCTTGCTACTTATACTGATGATTCACTTCAATGACAGCTAGCAAGAGTCAAGCTCCACCCCTATGGTAAGGATTAGGTAACTCCACCCAACTCAGCAATTAGCTTACATCATCACACCCTGCCTTATCTCAAAGTTACCTGCAGTTGTTCCCCGAGTCTCTTGCTCCAAATGACAGCACTCAGTGGGCTTATCGCACAGGTTGGGCAATAAGCAGAGGTCACAAGGTTTTGTGAATGACTCTACGTTTGGCTGGGCTGTTTGGCTTAGTTAAAGCTGCACCAGAGTTCTGTGGCATTACAGACAGAAGTCAACCTTCTTTACCAACCAGCTAACTTGGCTTTGATGCGGTTCCTGCACTGAAGGCCTTCTGACCCTCAAAGAGCTTACAGTCTTGGGGTGGGGAGGAGGCAGGGACAGAAATAACTATGACACAAACGATAATCCAAAACAGAATCAACAGGGGAGGATTCAGTGTCGGATGAGACACAGCCCCACTCTGTAAATCCACAATCCTGGTGTGCAACCCCAGTTTTCGAACTCCCAGCTGTCAAGGGTACTAAAGGTGGCCAGTAGAGCTCAACCCCAGTACGTGCAGCACCGTGTCCTCGTTTGGAGGGTAGTTTGCCAACCTGACCACCCTTACGCTGCTGAGCTCCCAAGGGAAAGTCAAGTATGTGCTCCCTCCCTGGCTTGTGACTGGCATTAGGCGGCCATTCCTCCTTCCTTTTGCTTGAAGAAGTCACACCCTCCTCTCTAAGCCAGGAAACCTCCCACCCCAACCCCAGCAGATGTGGCTCGAATCGGAAGCGTCCCCAGCTGTAGCAAAAAGCTAACTTTCTATGTTCACTCAATTTGGTGGCATGCTCACTCATAAAGTGTTCCTGGCATGTCGGCTGGGCAACCACGTGAACTAGACTTTCAAGTTCCCCCCAGCGCTCAAGGGCTGGGATTCCCAGAGGAGCACAAAAACAAACAGTTCACCCGGGGAGCCAACCACCCCTTGAGGGTGAGAGGATCGCTGATGGCCACAGGGAGCAAGTGGGCACCAAGTCACAACTGGAAACGCCCACCCTCACAGAGACGCTGACGGTGCCGACCATTTTCTGTCCAATTCTCAAAACAAGGGAAACACCTGAGTTTTTAGTATTCAGCAGCTGTAGGGCACACAAGTGCTAAGAAGACTGAATTTAAGAATAGGTATTCCATCTTCTTTGATTATATCTAAAATTATAAAATTAAGACACAACGTTTCAGATTTACATGCTGGCTGGAATGTTTAAAAAAAAAAAAACACACTATAAAGAAAATATACCTAAACAAATGGAGTAAGTTATTTAACAATTTGTCTGTTCTCTTAAAAATAAAAAGTACCTATACTTCCCAAATGTTACCTGTGATGGGTGAATCGTCTTCACCCAAAATTCATATGTTGAAGTCTTCAGTACCCCAGAAAGTGGCTGTATTTGGACACAGGTCTTTATAGAGGTAATTAAGTTAAAATGAGGACATTAAGGCAGGTCCTAATATGACTATGTCCTCATAAAAGGGCAATTTGGACACAGACAGGTACAGAGGAAGACAGAGAGAGCACGAACATCTGCAAGCTGAGGAGTGAGGCCTCAGACAAAACCAACCCTTTCAACA
>CAUYSK010045689.1:0-15503 GCA_963575035.1 Avahi laniger | reverse complement strand
TTTACTAGGCAGGTCATGACTAAGATTTTAAGGTGAGTTAAAAAGGTAGCTTCTTTGGAATATTATTATTATTATTATTAGGTGAATATAAGTAGTGTTCTTCAGTCTCTACCTTCCAGTCTAATTCATCTTTAAAAATGTGTCATTAGAACATTTCAAACTTTTTATTGGAAACTAATGTACATATAAAAGGTTTTCTTATCCTAGGTCTAAATCCTAATGAATTTTTACAACTAGACACACCCATGTAACCAGCATCCAGATCAAGAAACAAAGCAATACCTGCTTCCTAGAACAGTGGTCCCCAACTTTTTTGGCACCAGGGACTGGTTTCATGAAAGACAATTTTTCCACAGATGGGGGGGGGGATGGTTTCAGGATGATTCAAACACATTACATTTATTACATTTGTAGCCACATTCCAGGGCTAGCATCACTGCCTTGGCTCCATCTCAGATCATCAGGCATTAGATTTTCATAAGGAGCATGCAACCTAGATCCCTCGCATGTGCAGTTTATGGTAGGATTCGCGCTGCTGTGAGAATCTAATGCCCTCACTGATCTGACAGGAGGCAGAGCTTATGCAGTGATGCGAGTGATGGGGAGCAGCTGTAAATACAGATGAGGCTTTGCTGGCTTGCCAGCTGGCTCACCTCCTGTTGTGTGACCCGGTACCTAACAGGCCATGGACTGTTATCTGTCCATGGCTCCGAGGGTTGGGGAGCGCAGTGCTGGAACACTGCTTTGTATTCCTATCAAGTGTTTATCCCCCCGCCCCTAAGAGTCCCTTCATCCTGACTTCCAGCAATGCGAATTAGGCTTGCCTCTGTGCTTCAAATAAACAGAATCCTATTATGTCTGACATTTGTTCAACAGTATGTTTGTGAGATTCACTTATATTGTTGTGTGTGGTTGTAATTTGCTCATTCTCATTGCCGTGTAGTATTTTACTGGGTGATTATGTCCCATTATTTATACATTATACTGATGATGAGCATTTGGGTAGTTTCCAGTTTGGGGATTATTGTGAAAAGCTGTTATGAACATTCTAGTGAGACACTGAATATACAAACAGACAATGCCCGAACATATAGAAAAACAGAACTCTGACCTACAACATGTATAGCAATCAGTCCAGGAAGCTTGGCCCCAAAATAGCCAGAACCTGATCTTAACTGCCAGTTTCCTTTATTTGGGGCTCTACTTCTAACTTAGGACCAACCAGAGAAAGCCAAATATGCTTTTCTAACCCATCAAATGGGACGCCCCGCTTCTGCTTAGCCCACCTCCAGCCTCCCTGGAGTAGCTGGAGTCAAGGCATACTTGACTCTGTTCTCTGTCATAAAGCTTTCCCAGTCCTCTGCCTGCCTTTGAGTCTCTGCCAAATGCAAGTTATAGTGGCTGACTCTCTTACTGGAGCAAGCTCCAAATAAATAGCCTTTGCTTGTTCTCATTTGCGTGATCTTCATTTATTTCCACACTAAGATATGTCTTTTGGTGACTGTATATACACATTTCTGTGGTGTATATACCTAGGGGTGAAATTGCTAGGTCATAGGGTATGCATATATTTAACTTTGGTAGATATTGCATAATAGTATTCAAAAATGTTATACCAATTTACAAACCTACCAGCAATGTATAAGAATTACAGATATTGCACAATCTCTCCAACTCTTGGAATTTTCTGACTTTAACTTAGCATTCTGGTATGTGAGTGGTAGTATCATATAAGAACCTATTTGATTGGTTAGAGGAGCAATAAAACAAAATCTTTTGTTGTCTTGATTCTATATATAGTTTATATTTTGATGCTATTATAAATAGCATGTTTAAAAATATAATTTTCTATTTGCAGATTATATATAGAAATGATTTTAAAATAATGACTCTGTATGCAACATTGTAGATCCAACTATTAGTCCAAATAGTCTATAGATTCTTTTGGATTTTCTTGGCATATAATCATGATATCTACAAATAATGACAGTTTTATTTCTTCCTTTCAAATCCTAATATATTTTTTTTAAAAAATATTGCAATGGCTAGGACTTCCAGTAAAATGTTGAATATAAGCAGTAATGCTGGCATTCCTGTCTCATTTGCAATCTTAGAAGGAAAGTTTTCAATATTTCACTATTCTATATGATGCTGGCTGGGGGGATTTTGTAATATTCTTTATTTGTTTAAGAAAGTTGTCTTTTTTCCTGATTTACCAAGAGTTTTGAAAAATATATAATAAACAAGGTGTGGGACAAATTTTTTCAAATTATTTCTCTGCATCTGTCAAGATGTTCTTATAATCTTTTTTCTTTTTTATGTTAATATGGTTGTGTTAATTTTTAAATGTCAAACCAATCTTACATACCTAGAATAAATTCAATTTCTGTAACATTAAATTCAATTATTTAATATTTTGTGAAAGAACATCTATGTTCATGTGAGATTGGTCCGTAATTCTCTTTCTTATAATGTACTTATCAGGTTTTAGAATTGTGGTTACATTAGTCTTGTAAAAGGTGAATGAAGAAAACAGTTGTCTCTTTGTTTTCTGGAAGAGTTTGTGCAAGATTTGTGAGATTTCTCCTTTAATTTTTTAAAATTTTTTAAAGAATTTACCAGGAAAGCCATGTAAGCCTAGAGTTTTCTTTGAGGAAGATTTTAAAATAATGAATTAAATATCTTTAATAGATATGGAGCTATTCGGGTTTTCTAATTCTCACAGTTTGGTAAGTTGTATTTTTCTAGGAATTTATCTATGTCATTTAAATTGTCAAATTAACTGATGCTAAATTGTTTATAACATTATCTTATTATCCTTCTTATTAGATCTGCATTAATGTCCCTTTTTAATTAATTTGTGCCATCTCTCCTTTTTCCTAAGAAGTATTGCTATAGGCTTATACATTTTATTAATCTTTACAAATATTCAATTGTTGCTATTCTGATATTATTAATTATATGTTTGTTTTGCCTTTCACTGATTTCTGTACTTACCTTTATTTTTCTTTCCTCTACTGTCTTTAAATTTAATTTGCTTCTCTTTTTTTAACCTCTTGAGATTGAAACTTAAATGATTAATTTTTAGGCTTTCTTCTTTTCTAATATTTGCATTTACAGCAATATATTTCCTTTTATTCATGCTGTAGCTAAATCCCATCAGCTTTGATATGTTGTATCTTTGTTATGATTTACTCAAAACTTTTCTAGTTTGCATTTTGATTTCTTTATTTATTGATGTTTTATTTGAAAGTTTATTGTGTAATTATCAAGCAGTTAGCATTATTCTAGTAATATTTTTGTTATTTTTTTCCTTTATTATATTGTGGAAAGATACCATGCTGCAAACTACTCTATTTTTTTCAAATTTGTTGAGGATTTCTTTGTGATTTTGGCAAAGGATTCATTTGCACTTGAACAGAAAACGAATTGTGTCATTGTTTGATGCAGTATTCTATATAAACCAATTAGGTCAAATCGGTCAATTATGTTATTTTTCCAGATATTTTTGCTAGAGTATTTTATGAGCTGTTAAATGAAGTCTGCTGAAATTTTTCATTATGAGTATGGAAGTATGGATTGATCCACTGCTTCTTTTAATTCTGTCATTTTTTTATCATTTTAGTTTGGGCTGCTATTACAAAATATCATAAACTGGGTAGCTTTCAAACAACAGAAATTTATTTTTCACTGTTCTGGAAGGTGGGAAGTCCAGCCTTTAGAAGTAAATTCCTAATCCCAGTCAAGCCTTGAGATGATTGCAGCCCCAGCCAACAGCTGGCTGCACTTTCATGGAAGAGCCTGAGCCGGAGTGTATGAGCCAACCTAAAAATTAATTCCTTAGCCATAGAAAGCATTTTAAATAATTAATTGTTTTTGTTGTTTTAATCCACTGGGCTTCAGGGTTTTTTTTTCTTTTTTTTTTGCACAACGGTAGATAAATACAGATTTTGATAATTGAAAATGGGGTGCCACCATAACAAAAACCTAAAAATATGGTGATAGTTTTGGGACAAGTTGGTAGGAAGAGCTGATAGGACCATGAGGTTATTAGTGAAACCTAGATGCTATTTGAGACGGTTAATGGAAACTGGATGGTGCTCAATGAGATATGAGGTGAGAAATTAAAGAAAAGTGAAGAAAATGTTATTGGAAGCTAGAAAAAAAGGACACATAATATGGAGTGATGGGAAGTTTATCAATATTGTTGCCTGAAGTAGAATGAAAAATTTTTTAAATATGCCCAGTGGGCTGGAAAAAATCACTAAGAGGATTTCAACACAGAGTGTTAAATGTATCACCTTTCTTCTACTTGCAGCTAATAGCAAAATACAAGAGAGCAGAGATAAGCTGAAGAAAGAACTGTGAAGAATTTAAAAATCCAGAACGTACTGGGTTTGAAATTAAAATTGTTTTCTATTCCAAGACTTACAGATGGCAAACAATGCTAAAATTAAGAAATGGCTTTCAGGCATGTATCATTCTAGGGCACTCTCAGGAAAAACATAATCTAAAGATGAAACAGATGGTGTGACTGTAAAATGCTTTGTTAAGAGTGCAGAAAAATCTAAGGCAATGCCTGAGGGAACTGTTCAGTAAGAGAAAAAATCCTGTAAGAATTTGAAGGATGTGTTTTATAGATCCTCTCTGTTAAATGATGAGGCTTCTAAGCATCCTGGAGACATTGTACTTCAGTAGCCCCAGAAGAAGCCTAAGGTTGAGAGGGCTTCTAGTAAATACATTTGTGGGTGTGGCTTTTGTCTAACAGAGTAAACTCTAAGATTCATAGGAGACACACAAAATTTTTAAAAGAGTTATACCGTTGGCAATAATATATGAACTAAAAGGTACCGAGACAGTACAAGATGACAAGTAGTCTCTTGACTCCCAAATTTCTTGAGTCAGAAGGAAGACTGAGATAAACTACTCAGCTGAAAATATTTACCAACATTTATAGAAGAGGAAAGAAAATTTAGAGGTGTAATTGAACCAATAGCCTACTCACTGGGCCCAAGTGCCATGAAGAATCATTTCCAGGTAGTAATAGGATTGAATTTTAATAAATGAATTTGTAACATGTACATAGGTATATTTTAGAATGATTATGTACCAGGTATTCCTATATGGTTCCTCTCATTTTTCTCTTTTTTAATGGGAGAGTCTGTAGTGTTTATTTTATCCCTGCCTCGCCATTGTAATTTGGGTATTTGGTCTCTTTAGTTCACAGGTGTTTCCAACCAAGGGAAATTACTCTAGAGACTGTTCTTGAAGAACAACAATCAAGGAGTCTCACCTGCATTTGAACCCAATTTAGATGATGATGTTATGGGCTTCCAGCTAATACTGTTATATGATGAAACTTTTGAGATCCTTAAGAGGGAGTTTATTTTGCATGTGAGAAGGACATTAATCATTGGGGATCAGAGAACAGACTATGGTAGTCAGACTACACTGCCCCTGTTATTTATGCTCTTGGTTAATACCCTTCCACATTGAATCAAGGATGACCTGTGTGGCCAATAGAATGCTGTATTTTAATTGTGTGTGGCTTTTTAAGACAGATCATAAAAAGCTTTGCAACTTCTTTCTTGATTTCTTAGATCACTCTCTGTGGATGAAGCTAACTGCCATGTCATGAGAACATTTAAGGAACACCATCCTAAGGAACCCCAGGGACCAACAGCCAGCACTAACTTGCTAGCCATGTGACTTAATAGCCTTAGAGGGGAATCTTTTAAAGCCAGCTGAAGTCAAACTGTTAAATGACTGCAGGCCCAATCGACATCTGACTGCAATCCTATAAAACAGCCTAAACCGTAACCCAATCAGGCTGTTTATAAATTCCTGTGATTTCCACAGATACCATGAGAGATGATAAATTATTATTGTTAACTTAGGTCATTTTAGAGTGATTTGTTATGAAGCAATAATAACTAATACACCATCTCAGATACAATTTCCCTTTGTATGCATGTTAGACCTTTTGAGCATTTCTCATATATTTCTCATATTGGTCCTATTTTCCCCATTCTTTCTTCTCTATTTGGATATTCTCCACTTACCTATTGTCCAGTCCACCATCCCCATATTCAGCTTGTTCAATCTTCTGTTAAACCTATCCATCTATTTCTTTATTTCTCATACTATGGTTTTTAATTCTATTGTGGCCATTGAATTATTTTTGTAAATTCCAATTCTCCATTCAAGGTTTCTTTTTATCTACATTTTTCATCATTTATTTTCTTAAACATGTTTACTGCAGTTTTTTAAAAGTTCTTGCCTAATTGTAGTCTATGCATCATTTGTAAGTTTCCTTCTACCATTTTTCACTTGATTATTAGTTGTATATATTTTACTTTTTTTAATGTCCAGGAATATATATCAGACATGTATACAGAAGAACTATAGAGACCACAGAAGGTACAGTCTTCAAAAAAGTAGCCTTTCCTCTGTTAGGCAGTGGTCCATTGCAGCAGTGTTGCAGTTTTGGTAAGATCTGTCCCTCTGGTTTGATCCTGATTCATGGTTGTGAGTCTACGCAACAAGCATCAGTCTCTTTAGCCACAGAAGACTATAGAAAGGGATCTTCTGCTTCTGGCCATGACACAGGAACTGAACAAAATGTATGAAACCGTTGTTTCCAAATATTGAAAACAGGCTGTGCAGGGCTGTGACCTCTGAGAGAAATTATTAATAAATAATGTAATCTCTAACATTTTCCAGCTTTCTGCATGGAAATATTTCCCAGAATGTGGAACAGGGAAGAGAAACCTAAATAAAACATGTCACTATCACCGAGTCAAGGGGACAAGATATTGGAATTTGGGGAGACAGGGGCCACTGGAATTTGTAGAACAGAGCCCAGAAAAGAGGTGACAAAACAGAAAAAATGTCCAAACACCTGAAGAGATTCTGTAAGACTTTAGGTAAATATTAAGATAAATATGTGTGTGGTGAAATTCCACAGACATGGACAAACTTGGTTGTTACAAATTGAATAATCCTCAGAGCTCATACAAGGCTAGAAAACATTTTCACTTTAATCATTCAGAGTGGAAAGACCCAATTGAACACGCAGGGAATTCAGTGGAGACCCCAAAATGATAATGTCTTAGCAGTAGGTTTAAACTATCTCCAGAGAAAAGGCTGCTCTAGCCTACTCTAACATACATTGAAAATAAAAATCAAAATGACCAAACTGATCTGCAAATAATTTAACCAACTGCCAAAACACAATTCAACACACTTTAAATAAAGACATGAAAATCCAGGCACTTTAAACTTTACATAGCATCCAACATTAATTTAATGCTTATGCAATATACAAAGAAACAGAAAAATGTGTATAATCAAGAGAATATTCAGTCAGTATAAGTAGATTTGAAAATAAAAGAGATGATAGGATTAGCAGAGTAATAACTTTAAAAAGACCTTAAAAACATGCTCAAGATCTTAAACTATGAACAAGAAAAAAAAGACAAAGAGAGGAGAAAAACAGAAGTTACAAAAATTAGGCAAATTTAACTTTTAAATTTGAAAAATACAGCATATAAATAAAAGATCACTGAATAAATTTATTAGCTTATTTGACACTGCAAAAAAATAATCAGCGAACTTAAAAGACATATCAATAGAAAATGTACGTGGGAGGGGATGTATGGAAAAAGAATGAACAGAATATCAGTGACCTCTGGGACAATAGCAACCAAGTAAACATTTATGTAATTGGAGTCCCGGAAGAAGAAGAAAACAAAGACAAAAATACTTGAAAAAGTAATGGTTAAAATTTTCCAACTTTAATAAAAGCTATAAATCCACAATCCAAGATCTGTTTGCACAGTAAGCTCTGGATCGTATCAAATAAAGGCAGTAAACCCAAGGAGGAGAAACACAAAGACAAATCAAACCAAGATATATCACAACCATACAAGTTATCAATTTATTGCCTCTCAAAAACAAATTCGGTATGGGCTCCATAATTATGGGCCGAGTGAGATCAAATAAAGACAAGCCCTGAAAATGGAATTTTTCAACAAGCTGCTATACAAGTCAAATAGTAAAAATTCTCTAGGGATGGGGTTTGAGGAGCTCCAAACTGTTACTGCTGCTCCAGTGGCTGATCCTAAAGTTGTGGGGTTATTGGCTTTCAAGACCACTGTGAAGGTGAGGAGCAGATGATGAGATTGAGGTAAATTAAAGTGCCATGAGGCTCACTGTTCTTACAGAAATTCAGCTGTTTTTCTTGACCAATCACTCTTCAAATTACTGCAAGCCTTCAGTTAATTTCCAGAGTTCTACACAAAGTTGATTTTGACAGTTTTGATAGTGCTTTCATTGTTTTTATGGAGAAGCTGGTTTTCAAAGGTCCTTACTCTGCCATTTCAGAAGTAGATTTTGAATTTTTTTTAAAGTCTCATTTACAATCACATTGAAAAACATAAAATATTTAAAAATAAGTTTAACAAATTTGAGCAAGATATATAGAAAATGAAAATGAAAAATATATTGTTGAAAGAAATTAAGAAAGACCTAAATAAATGGAGAGATATACCATGTTCATGAATTGGAATGCTCAGTATTGTTGTGATGACGTTTCTTCCCAAGTTGATCTATAGATTCCATACAAAACTGATAGACTAAAAATTTTATAGGAAAATTCAATGGGCCTGGAATAGTCAAATAATTTTGAAAAAGAATTCAGTTGGAAGACTTTAACTTATTTCAAGATTTGCTTTAAAGCTACATATGGTGTGGTATTGGTAAAAAGATCAATGAAACAGAATGTAGTGTTCAAAAATAGAACATATGTAGGATTAGTTGATTATCAACTGCTATGGTTTGAATATGGTTTGTTTGTCTCTGTCAAATCTCATGTTGAAATTTATTCCCGGTGTGGCAGCGTTGGGAGATGGGGGCCTAATTGAAGGTGTTTGGGTCATGGAGGAATATCCTCATGAATAGATTAATGTTCTCCCTTGGGAGTGATTGCGTTCTCAATGTATTAGTTCCCATAAGAGTTAGGTATTAAAAAGAGCCTGGCACCTCCTGCCTGTCTCTTGCTTCCTCTTTCACCATGTGATCTCTGTCCACACCAGCTCCTTTGCACCTTCCGCCATGAGTGAAAGTAGCCAGAGGCCCTCAACAGATACAGATGCCCAATTATGGACTTTCTAACCATCAGAATCATGAGCCAAATGAAACTTTTTTCTTTATAAATTATCCAACTGCAGGTATTCCTTTATAGCAACACAAAAGCAAACTAAGACATCAACAGAAATGGCAACATTTACTTAGGAAATGGTGTTTTTTTTCCCCCCCAAAAATGGTGCTCTAACAACTGTATTACCATATAAAAAAATAAAATATGACCCTTACCTTATGCCAGGTATAAAAATTAACTAATTATGAATCAAAGGGGATTCCTCTTGCCTGACTGCCTTTGAGCTGGGACATTATGGTTTTGTTTTCCTAGTCTTCAGATTGCAATTGAAAGATTGGCTTTTCTTGGATGTCAAGCCTGCTGGCCATTGGACTGGAACTACTCCTGGGTCTCCAGCTTGCCAACTGCAGATCTTGGGACTTGTTCATGATAATGTGAACAAATTCTTTATAATAAATCTTTTCATATGAATATGTATATGTATACACACATACATAATTGCATATACAAAATGTGTGTATCTCCCATTGATTTTCTTTTTCTGAAGAACCCTGATACAGCTACATATAATGTGGTATTAGTATAAAGATCAATGAAACAGAATGTAGGGTTAAAAAACAAAACGTGTAGGATTGATTGTCAACAAAGGTGGCAAAGTAGTTTACATAGGAAAAGGTAGTTTTTTTCACAAATGGTGTTATGACAACTGTATTTCCATATAAAAATGAAATTTGACCCTTACCTCAAAAATACACAAAAATGTTAACTCATAGTAGATTATTGACCTGAATACAAAAGCTAAATCTATAAAATTTCTAGAAGAAAACAGATTCACAACTTTGGAGTAGACAAACATTTTTTAGAATGTACAAAGCACTACCATTTAAAAATTAAATCAATTTAAAAATTGATAAATTGGGCTTTATCAAAATTTTATATTTCTGATTTTTGAAAGCAAAAGAAAATGTAAGGCAAAGTATATGAAAAGAGAAAGTATTACCAATGCACACATCTGACAAAATATTTGTGCCCAGAATGTGTGTGTATATAATGTTTGTATATATAAAAACATATACATAGTATATGTGTAAAATCTCTTAGAAAATGGGGGGAAAATGGAAATAGATGACTTCAGAAAAGAAGATATATGATTGACCAGAAAAATACACAAAAAGATCATCTTCTGTCAACAGGCAAAAGCAAATTAAAACCATTAGGTTATACTACTACACAGTACTACACATCCACTAGAGAGGCTAACATTTTTGAAAGTGAGGATGCCAAACATTGGTTAAAGTGTAGAGCAATTGGAACTCATACATTTCTGGTGAGAGCATAAAATGAATACAATGACTTTGGAAAATAATCTCATTGTTTTTTCTAATGTTAAAAACACACTTACCCTACAAACCAGCAATTTTATTTCTTGGTATTGACCCAAGAGAAATAAAAATTTATGTCCATAAAACAGTTATACATAAATGTTCAAAACAGCTCTATTCATTATGGGCAAAAACTGGAAACAGTTCAAATGTTCAACAAGAAAATGCACAACACACAATGAATATTATTCAGCAATAAATGGAGGAAACAATTTATTCCTGCAAAATATGGGGGAACCTTAAAAACATTATGCTGAGGGAAAGAAACCAGACATAAAACAGTATATGCTTTATGAAATTTCATGTATATGAAATTCTAGGAGCAAAACTAATTTATAGTGACAGTAAACAGATCCGTCTAGGTCTAGGGGTGGGTAGCAGAGGCAATGAGTTGAAACTCATCATTTGAACTATGCACTTAAAATGAGTGCAGTTTATTGTATGTAAATTGCACCTTAAAATTCTTAAATGAAAAATACCTGTAGGAGATTGAACTCTGCCATTCATAGCCCAGCTCTCCAACCTCCCATTCACCTCATCCCCACTGAAACACAGCTTCAAATATGGGGAATATCTTGATGTGGAGACCAGCTATGTGCTTGAGATGGGACCCTTCCCCTGGCTGGTCTTTTTTCCTGAGAATGTAAAATTGCAGGAAATTTCGCCAAACTTTCTAGAAGCCTTTAGCCTAATTCTCAAATCTCCCACATTGTTCCAGAATTCACTGGTTTTTTGAGGCTCCTCAAGTCTCTAATTTGTTACTCCAGCCCATGTGACCACTGAAAGCATACTTGTTGCCCATTTTTCCCAGCAGAGGCTCTCTGCTTTGGCTAAGCCAGACCTTCATCCTGTACCCAAGAGTGACAAATGCCTCCAAGAAAAGAAAAGCTGGCTACTGACAAATCATCTGGGAAAGCTCTCTGAGAATTCATCTCATCCATATAGTCCTTGTTAGGGGCTGAATGTTTGTGTTCTCCCAGAATTAATGTGTTGAAGCTCTAACCCTGGAGATGGGGTCTTTGGAAGGTAATTAGGGTTAAATGAGGTCATCAGGGTGGGGCCTCATGCTGGGATTAGCACCTTTATAAGAAGAGACATTAGAGAGTTCCACTTTCTCTCTAACCATGTGAATACACCAATGAAAGGCCATGTGAGAACAGAGAAAGCCAGGAAGATAGCCCTCACCAAAACTGGCCCATGCTGGCACCCTGATCTCAACTTCCAGCCTCTAAAACAGTGATAAAATAAATTTCTGTGTTTAAACCACCCACTGTATTGTACTTTGTTATGGCAGTCTGAGCAGACTAAGACAGTTCTCATTGTTTCCACAGTTCTCTGACACTTCAAAAAATAAGACTTTTGCAATTTATTTGGCCTTTCCTAGTTGTTGCAGTAGAAGTATTGGCTTGATATGACCTGACTTATTAAACTTATTAAACCAGACTTTTATATTGCTCCCAATGTGTAAATTATTTCATTGGTTTTACTACACACTTATTGTTGTCCCCCAATATTCATTCTTCCTTTCTTGCATATTAAAAGAAATGTCAACTGTTAGCTGGGTATATGGCTGCCCGCAATAAAGACTATATTCTCCAGCATTCTTCGAAGCTCGGTGTATTTTATTCCCACTCGGATAGGAGCAAAAATTATGTGGACAACTTCCTGATCACATCTTCAGAGGGAAAGAATCTGCTCCGTGCTCCCCTTTCCCTCTTCCTGCTGGTTGGAATGCACATGTGGTGGCGAGCCATCTGGTGCCACGTGGACAAGAGCAACTCCTTAAGAAAAGGGAAGTAAAAAAGTGTCCTGGCTCCCCCTCACATTTTTAAGGAGCAGATACACATACCAGCTTAGACTTTTACTTGAGAAAAAAAATATTTTTTTTTTCTGGTTTAAACCACCAATGTTTTTGTCTCTGTCACTTGCAGCTGAATTTATATGCCAGCTAATACTCTTACAATATCTTCATTATTTGGGGTTAGAATGTTTGTATTTGTGAATATGTTAATTCATTCAACAAAGTACTCGCTATGTGTTGTGCCAGACACTGATTATGCAAACTGGCAAGCTTGTGGCCCAGAGACTGAATTTGAACCCCAGATATGCTTTATTTGGCCCAATTTTTTTGAGCTAACATGGGAATAATTGCCAAGAGCTGAGTAGAAGTTGTCCTTGTTAGATGACACTTTCGCTTTTCATCCAGCCTACTTCATTCATTTGGTTTACTTGCCTGGTCACTATTAGAATTGAAGTTTGAGACTCTTCCATTAAAGGTTCAATGATAGGACATACTCCTTGATTTCAGCATGCCTACATTCTAGAAGAGCAGTAAACAGGTAAAACAATCACTATGCCATGACATGGGTGGGCAAACCTGTCCCACCATCTGTTTTTGTAAATAAAGTTTTTATGGGCACACGGTCAAGCCCATTTGTTTGTATATTGTCCATGGCTGCTTTTGCCCTACTGTGGCAAAGTTAAGTAGTTAAGACTGAGTCTCTATGGCTCCCTGCATAGTCTCCTGTGGCTATTGTGACAAATTACTACAAACTGGCTAAAATGGCATAAATTAATTCTCTTATAGTTCTGGAGGCCAGTAGTCCAAAATCAAGGCATCTACAGGGTCACACTTCCTCTGGGAGCTTTAGGGAAGAATTTGTTTTTACTGCATCCAGCTTTCAGTGGACATTCTGTAATGAATGGTTACGTCACTCCAATCTCTGCCTCTGTGGCCATGTTGCTTCCTCCTCTTCTGTTTTCTCTTATGTGTGACTTTTATAAGGACACTTGTTATTGAATTCAGGCCCTATCCAGATAATTCAGGATGATTTCCTCATCTTAAGATCCTTAACTTAAGTAGGTCTGCAAGGACTCTTTTTTCAGTAAAGTAACATTCACAGCTTTCTGGC
The DNA here is from genome assembly GCA_963575035.1 of Avahi laniger. Lineage (NCBI taxonomy): Eukaryota > Metazoa > Chordata > Mammalia > Primates > Indriidae > Avahi > Avahi laniger. Next base: position 2,049 of record CAUYSK010045689.1, on the reverse strand, counting down.
ATTAGAAGGCATATATATCTTTTTAGGGGCTACCGATGACTTACAACATTGTCTGCTGTAGTTTAAATGTGTCACCCAAAAGTGTGTTGAAAACTTAACTGCCATTGTAACAGTATTGACAGGTGGGGCCTTTAAGAGGTGAGGTTATTAGGTCATGAGGGCTCTTCTCTCATAAACTAATTAATGCTGTTATCACTGGGTGAGTTAGTCATCACAGAAGTGGGCTCTCAATGAAAAGATAAGTTTGGCTTCCATTTTCTCTCTCTGTCTCATTTGCTCACGGGCGCTTCTTCCACCACTGTGATAACGCAGCACAAAAGCCCCCACCAGTTGCCAGCATTATGTTCTTGGACTTCCCAGTCTCCAGAATCATGAGTCAAATAAATCTCTCTTCTTTATATATTACCCAGACTGTAGTATTCTCTTATAGCAACAGAAAATGGCCTGAGACATTCTCGAATCCTGAAATATTTATTATTTGGCTCTTTATAGGAGAAGTTCCCCAATGCTGTACTATGGTATAGTGTGACGGAGGCCATTTAACTCAGAGTGATGGAATGGGACATGAAGAATGTATTGCTGGAGAAAATGACATTTGACTTGAGTACTGATGATTAGGTACAATGTGGCAGGTTTGGGGAGTGTTGTGAAAATATGAGACTAGAAGAGAGAGGGAAAATTTTTTCGACAGAGGGAACAGCAGCATGTGCAAAGGCCCAGAGGGATGAAACAGTTAGGTACGTGGGTAAATACAAGTAGCTCAGCATGGCTATTATGTCAGGTACATACAGAAGAGAAGGAAAGTTCAGATCATGAAGAGCTGTAGGGACCAAACTAAAAATTTTATATCTAATCCAAAATACCATAGGGCACAATGGTGAATCTTAAGCAGAAAGGAAAGGCAAAGAGATTTGCATTTTGTAGGAATCAATTGGGATCAATACACAGTAAATAAATTGGAAAAGAGCAAGAGTTGAGCCAGGAGAAAACTAAGGGGCTTTTACAGGATTCTAAAAGTTGTACTGGGGCCTGAACTGAAGTGGTGGCAATGGAGATGGAGAATATGCAGGATGTAAGTGTAATTTAGGAAGTAGAATTAATAGGACATAGAGGTCTATCTGTTACAGATGTGGCAGGAGCTGGAGGAATAAGATGACTCCCAGATTTCTGACTTGTGAAAGTGGGTAGATGTTTGTGACGAATATGGATATAGGAAATAGAGAAGAATAGATTTGGATGGAAAGATGGAGTGTTCCATGATGTACCTATTGAGTTTGGGAGTAAGATGATGTCTGACATGTTGAACATGGTTGAATTGTGGATATCTATATGAATTTATCGAATAAATCTTGTATATGTGGGTCTGAAGAGTAGGAAAGACGTCAGAACTAAAGGTATAAGTTTTATTATTATTTTTATCTCTTTTGAAGACCCTACTGTATTAATTGTTCTTATCTATTCAAAGTATTTCCCCATAGAATGAGGTGAAGACTCATTTTCATTAATTTACCGAGATGAAAGGATAGTAGGATGTTATTCTTTATAATATTGTGATATGTTCATTACTATCAGGTAATGAAAATCAACCACCTCTTCACTCCTGTTTTTCCTCCTACTTCACAAATACCAATTAGTATTCAAATTACTCATGCATGGTGAATAAGGGCATCACAGAGATTATTCATATACTTCCTGGCTGCTGAGGATCCAATTTACCCTTATAGTAGATTGGGCACATAGGAAGTGACTAACACACGTTTTAAGTTGTATGATAAAATGAGCAAAGCAAGCAGAATTCCCTGAATTGAAAATTTACAAGAGAAAAAATTCTCACTTTGAAATAGGTATTCAGCACTTTTCAGGCCTTGATTATCCAGTTTGTAGCTCATCTGATACATTTCTTATTTTTCTTCTTTTTTTTTTTTTTTTTTTTTTTGAGACAGAGTCTCACTTTCTTGCCTGGGGCGAGTGCCGTGGCGTCAGCCTAGCTCACAGCAACCTCAAACTCCTGGGCTCAAGCGATCCTACTGCCTCAGCCTCCCAAGTAGC
>CAUYSK010045687.1:0-58690 GCA_963575035.1 Avahi laniger | reverse complement strand
TCAAAAGAAGACAGAATAATGGCCCAAAAACATATGAAAAAATGCTCAACATCTCTAATCATCAGGGAAATGCAAATTAAGACCACAATGAGAAATCACTTATCTCCAGTGAGACTGGCCTTTATCAAAAAGTCCCAAAACAATAAATGTTGGCATGGATGCGGAGAGATAGGAACACTCACGCACTGTTGGTGGGATTGCAAACTAGTGCAACCTCTGTGGAAAGCAATATGGAGATACCTTAAAGAGATATAAGTAGAAGTACCATTCGATCCAGCAGTCCCATTACTGGGCATCTACCCAAAAGAGCAAATGATGCTGTATAAGAAAGACACCTGCACCCGAATGTTCACAGCAGCACAATTCACAATTGCAAAGATGTGGAAACAACCCAAGTGTCCATCAATGCATGAGTGGATTAATAAAATGTGGTATATGTATACCATGGAGTATTGTTCAGCTTTAAGAAACAATGGTGATATAGCACCTCTTGTATACTCCTAGATAGAGCTGGAACGCATTCTACTAAGTAAGGTATCCCAAGAATGGGAAGACAAGCACCACGTGTACTCATCATCAAATTGGTATTAACTGATCAACACATAAGTGCACATATAAGAATAACATCTATTGGATGTTGGGCGGGGGGGAGGGGGAAGAGGGAGGAGGGAGAGGGGACGGGTATATATATACACAAAGAGTGCAATGCGCACCGCCCGAAGGATGGACATATTTGAAACTCGGACTTAGGGGGGAGGGTGGGACAAGAGCAACATATGTAACCTAAACATCTGTACCCCCATAATATGCTGAAATAAAAAAAAAAAGTACTGGGAGATTTGAGGCCAGGAGTTCAAGACCAGCCTGAACAATATAGCAAGACCCATCTCTACAAAACATTTTAAAAATTAGCCTGGTGTGGTGGCACACACCAGTAGTCCCAGCTGCTTGGAAGGCTGAGATGGGAGAATTGCTTGAGCCTAGGAGTTGGAGGTTACAGTGAGCTATGACGACACCACTGCACTTCAGCCTGGGTGGCAGAGTAAGATTCTGTCTCAAATATGATAAAAAAAAATTTTTTAAAAGTACTGTGAGAAAATTTAGGCTGTTTTTATAATTAGCAGAGAAGAAGGAGTTTTTAAGACATAATGCAAAAATTAAAAAAGGAAAAATCTGATAAATTTGATCATAAATTATGGTCATATAGTTAATCAGACCAAAACTAAAGTAGAAAATACTAATGACAGATTGAGTGAGAATATTTACATAGTAAGAACAAATATGTATCCAGAATATGTAATAAACTACAGTGAAAAAAGAGACAAAAGAGATAAGTCACCCAAGAGAACAATAGTCAAAGGCTATGAATAGGCGATTTCTAGGAAAGGATATTCAGGTGGGCCTAAAACTTTGAAAGAGGAGAATCTTACTCTTTTATCAGAGAATCCATGGTCCCAAAAGTGCCCCAGGAGAGTGAGGCAAACTCCTATTGCTGTTATCTTTCTGTCTTTCTGCCACTTGGCCTAAGATTTGGGTGCAGTTGTGGGAAGTAGGGTAAATGGAGCCTAGTGTTCCTTTCCTAGCCAGAGAGCCAAAATGGGGAGTCCCGGGGAAACAAAGTATGAGGGAGACTGCAGAGAGGTAGGACCTGAGAAATCAACCCCATAATGTTGTTTGTGAAATTCTGTGCTCACCTCTAATTATGCATGCATGGATTTGATCCTAAAAAGCATACCAAAGAATCTGAGAACTAAATTAAGAAATAGACTACTTCCCAGGACACAGACTGCCCACTGGGTGGCACACATGCAAGACAGAGCAGAACAGCACTGCAAAGGTTTTGAAAATGGACTCATTTAAAACCACCAACCACAGAATGCTGGTCAGAACTTGCAGCTTGAACCCAATTGAATTGATTGTCTCTAAAAATCAAAATATCAACATTTGCCAGAGAATTTAAACAAGACTCAGAATCTCATAATATTCAAAACGGCCAGGACACAAATTATTCGGAATACGAAAAACTAGGAAAATCTCAACTCTCATGGGAAAAGGTAGCCAACAGATGCCAACATCAATATTACATAAATATTGAGATTATCTAACAAATACCTTAAAATAGCTATTATAAAATACTATAAAAGTAAGGATGAACACTCGAAAGGAATGGAAAGAAATTTGTTTCTCAACAAAGAAATAAAAGATATAAAGAAGAACCACATGGAAATTTTGGAACCAAATAGTACAATAAGCAATATAAAAACCTCACGGAATGGGCTTAGTAACAGAATGGAGATGACAGAGGGAAAAGCAGTGAACTTGAAGACAGATGAGTAGAAATTATTCAATCTGAAGAACAGAGAAAAAAAATTGAAAAAAATAGAAAAAAAAGAACAGAGCCTAAAAGGTCTGTGAAATAATACCAAATGGCCAAACATTTGTATCATCATAGTTGCAGAAAAGAAAAAGTGCAGGGCAGAAAAAAATACGTGAAGAAAAAAGACCGAAATCTTCCCAAACTTGGTGAAAGATTCAAGAAGCTGAGTGAATCCCACAGAAAACAAACCCAAAGAAATCCCTGTCAGATACCTCATAATCAAACTGTGGACAACTAAAGATAGAGAAAAAATCTTGACAGCAGGCAGGAAAAAAAAAAAGATGCATCATTTTTGTAGGTAAATAAAAGAATCAAATGACTGGGTTTCTCATCAGAAACCAATGGGGCCAGAAGGAAGTAGAACAACATTTTGAAAGAGCTGAAAGAAAATAACTGTTTCATGTCCTGATTGTGACAGTGGTTATAAAATCTATACATGTGTCAAAATTCATAGAACTATTCATCAAAAAAAAAAGTCAATTTCCCCATATGTTAACTTAAAAAATAAAAACAAATTTAAAGCAATGCAATTCCAGGAGTAGATGTCTTCATCAATCAAAACGTTATTTTAACACAGAAGGAAATGTCTTTGCCGCTTCTTCATCTGTACTCTCAGCTTACTCAGGTACCTTAAAGTTGCCAAAAATGACAGAGGTCCTTGAAGCCACTAAACTAATGTCATCTTGCACTAAAGTTAGGCCCTTCTACAGGAATTTTATCTTATTTTCTAAAGGTCTTCACATATCACTAAGGCTTTGTCTTTAATTATAAGAAAGCTTACCTCTCATGGGTTCAAAACACTAATGTGCAGGGGAAAATCACACACAAACTAGCAGAATTTATGAGTTACACTGACACCATTGTTTATCAATAATGTATGAACTAACTCTCACGAAAGAAACGTATTATATAATGGAACAGACTGTATTTGATAACAGTGGGGAAAGAATACATGGGATTAAATGGTTCTAAGATCATTTCATCATCCAGGAAGTGGGGGAAGGTATTGATTAACATTAATCTTTGGCAAACCAAAGATGAGTATTGCAATTTCCTGGGCAAAAAGTGTATGACTTAGAAGCTAGTTGATGGGAAATGAAATGATTAAAACATATACCTAGTCAAAAATAAGGAAAAAGAGAGAAAGAAATATGAGACACATGAGACAAATAGTAAGCATATAGATTATGAATTAAATTGAAATATACTAGTAATTAATTATCATACTGCAAATTGAAAACAAAACAACACAACTGATGGTATTTACAAGTGATGTATTATAAAGACGTAGAAAAACTGAAAGTAAAAAGGAAGAAAATATATCAAGTAAATATTAACTAAAAGAAAACTGGCTTAGCCAGTTTTTCACACACATCTATCTGTAACTAACAGAACAAGCACACTAAAATCAGCAATATTTTTGAGCTGATTTGACCAATGTGACCAACAAACTTGACGTAGGGACATATTTTGTTGTAACCAACAATTACAGACACATTCTTTTTAAGCACATATGGAACATTTACAAAAATTCACCATTAAGCCACAGAACAACTTCTAACACATTTCAAAAGAAGGAAAACATACAGAGCATGTTCAGTGACCACTAGGCAATTATTCCAGAAATTGTTAACAAGATATAACTAGAAATTTTTTGTGTATTTGGATATTAATGAATACACTTCTAAATATGCATAAGTTAATGAATCATAATGGAAATTAGAAACCATTTTGAACTAAACAGTAATTAAAATGGTAAATAGCAAAACTCATTGGATTCAGGTGAAGCAACATTTAGAAGAAAAGACAGGCTGGGTGTGGTAGCTCACACCTGCAGTCCCAGCACTTTAGGAGGCTGAGGCAGGAGGATGGCTTTAGGCTTAGAGTTTGAGACCAGCCTGGGCAACATAGTGAGACCCCCCATACCCCAAATCTCTACAAAAAAGATTTTAAAAATGGTGAAGCATGCCTTTAGCCCTAGATACTGTTGAGGCTGAGGTAGGATGATCACTTGAGCCCAGAAATTCAAAGGCTGCAGTGAGCTATGATCATGCCACTGCACACATGTGCTCCAGCCTGGGTGACAGAGGAAGTTCATGTCTCTAACAAAAAAAAAAAAAATGTAATGACTGCAATAGATACAATATAAAAGAAAAAAAGAAAAAGACTGAAAATATGAAAATAAACATTATGAGTGTAGAAAATGCAAATAAATAAAAGAATTTATGAAATAGAATGGATGTAATAGAGAGGAACAGTATAGCTAGATGTTTAATATCTGAAAGATTTTTAAAACTGATGAACTTTGCTAAGATCCATCAGAAAAAAAAAATAGAAGCACAAGTATTCAATATCGTGAATAAAAAAGATAAAATACTATCAATTCAATAGTCATTAAAAATATAATAAAATTATTAAAAATGCTATATAAATTTGAAACTTTATATGTTACAGAGAAGTTCCTAGGAAAAAATATAACTCAAAGAGAACTAGAAAACTAGAATAGTCCTACGGCCTCTAAGAAACTGAATCAGTAATCAAAGATCTTGCCACAAAGAAAACTCTAGACCTAAATTGTTTCAACAGTGTCCACAATTAATCAAGAAATAAATCATTTCAATCCTTCATCAACTCTTCCAGAGTAAAGAAAAAGAAGAAATATCCCCAACTCATTTTTCCTTCTTGGGAGTTGGTATCATAACCCTCTCATACTATAATCTGATGAAGGAAGTATAGTCACACGCCACTTAACCAGGCTGAGGTCAATGACAGACCACATATATAACAGTTGTCCCATAAGATTGTAAGAGTTGAAAAATTCCTATTGCCTCATGACATAGTAGCTGTCATAACATCATAGAGCAATGCCTTACCTTTTCTATACTTAGATACGCAAACACCATTGTGTTACGGTTGCCTGCAGTATCCAGTAGAGCAACATTCTATACAGGTTTGTGGCCTTGGAGCAATATTAGGCTATACCATCTAGGTTTGTGTCAGTACACTCTGTGATGTTCACACAACAACAAAATCACCTAACGACACATTTCTCAGGATGTATCTCCTTCATTAAGTGACACGTGATCATGTAAGAACAAAAAATTAGAGACTGCTATCACTCATGAACATAGATACAAAAATCCTTTTAAAGATTCTACCATATCAAATTCAGTAATATATAAAAAGAATAATATATCATGACCAAGTTGCATTCATTCACAGAATACAAGATTGGTATAGTTTTAGAAAATTAATCAATCTATTAATTTGTTAAATAAGAGATTAAAAAAATCATATGATCGTTTTAATAGCTATGCATGTAGTACAATTCAATATTCCTTTAAAAAAAGGAAACCTCTTAGCAAACTAAAAATTGAAGGAAACTTCCTTTATCTGATAGTGGTTATCCTTGCAAAACCTACAATAGACATCATCTTAATGATGAAATGTTCACAGATTTCTCTTTGAGATCAGAAAGAAAACAAGAATGCCTGCTCCCACCACTTCTGTTCAGCACTGGGTGGGAGATTCTAGCCAGCACGGTAAGGCAAGAAAAATATATAAAAAATGTAGCCTTTCAATTTCTAAACTGACATGTAAAGAGTTTGGAAGTCATAACTCCTAATCTCACAAGAAAAAAAAGGGCTGAACAAACTGAAAATCAACAGCTCTTCTTAGATGCACCAGAGAATTGTGGTCACAGGGCAATCTGACACCCCCCAAACTGGAGAAACAAGCAAATACAGAATAAAAATTTACCAGAAGGAGAAGCTGGAGCCGGAGCCTTTAAGGAACCCTTAAAGGATAATTAACCAATTGCTGGAGACAGACCATGGGCTGGCTTGGGAGAGAAAAATTCCCATGGGCCCAGCCATATGGGGGGCCCCACACCTTTGTGAGTTTTATCTCCAGGTTCTCAGGGTGAAGATCAGAAAAAAATCCCCTCATGTTTCAGGCAAAGAGAGAGGTAAAATAATCTTTTTGAAATACACCCAGAGCATTCTGTTCTCATCAATAAAGGCCTGACCTCAAAGGAACTGTTTTACAAGAGCCTGACCAAATGGGTTTTAGCAGAGCTTATCTGATGTAGAGTAAGAGCGATTCCCAACTCCAGCCACCTCTAGTTTTCCTGTGTCATCTCAAGGGGAGGCGAGGCCGAGAAGCACTTGTGAGGGTCCCAGCCTCGGAGCACAGGCCCACTAAAAGACTGAGACCAAAACACAGGAATACAGAGTGCTTTCCCTCTTCCCACACCTTACACCACATTAGCAGGGCTCCTCTACAGTAACAGGGAACTACAGCTGAAAAGAAACGTCAGACTCCACTTAAAAAAGAATCTCTAGGAAAATCCAAAGACAACAGAGGACAAAAATGTACTGAATGGACCTCATACCCATTAGAATGGCTCTTATTAAAAAAACCCAAACAACAACAAAAACAGAAAACAGGTATTGGCAAAGATGTGGAGAAATTGGAACCTTTGTGCATTGCTGTGGGAATGAAAAATGGTGTAGCTGCTATGGAAAATACTGTGGCAGTTCCACGAAATATTAAAAATAGAATTACCATATGACGCAGCAGTTCCACTTCTGGGTATATACCCAAAAGAATTGAAAGCAGGATCTTGAAAAGATATGTGTGCACCCATGCTCAAGGCAGTTTTATTCACAGTAGCTAAAGCATGGCAGCAATCCAAGTGCCATCTAGATAGATGTATAGATAAGGAAATGTGGTAAATACATACATAATAGCTGATTTTTCAGCTTTAAAAAGGAAGAAAAATCTGTCACATGTCACAACATGAATGAACCTTGAGGATTTTATGATAAGTGGAATAAACTAGTCACGAAAAGATAGATGCTGCATGATTCCAGTTATATGCAGTACCTAGAGTGGTCAAAATTATAGACAGAAAGTAGAATGGTGGTTGCCAGGGGCTGGGCAGAGGACAGGATGGTGGTGGGTTATTATTTAATGGGTATAGATTTTCAGTTTTGCAAGATGAAAGTAGCTCTGGAGGTGGATGATAGTGCTGCCTGCACAACAATGTGAATGTACCACTGAACTGTACGCTTAAAACTGGGTAAGATAGCAAATTTTATGTTATATATATTTTACCACAATAAAAAAAATGAAAGAAAAAGTATTGATAGAAAAGATGAAACAAGATTGTCATTGTTTGCAGATAATACTATTATTTACATAGAAAATCCAAAAGAATCTATAGAAAAAGTAATAGAATAAATAAGATAGCAAATTTGCTGGGTACAAACAATATAAAAAAATCAATTACATTTCTTTAACAAGGTTGCCGGATACAAGATCAATATACAAAAATCAATGGTACGCTGGGTGCGGTGGCTCACTCCTGTAATCCCAGCACTTTGGAAGGCCAGGGTGGGAGGATTGCTTGAGGCCAGGAGTTTGAGACCAGCCTGAGCAAGAGCAAGATCTCCATCTCTACAAAAAATAGAAAAATAAGCCCAGCGTGGTTGGGCACACCTGTAGACCCAGCTACTCAGGAGGCTCAGGCAGGAGGATTGCTTGAGCCCAGCGGTTTGAGGTTGCAGTAAGTTATGATGACACCACTGCACTCTAGCCTGGACAACAGAGTGAGACCCTATCTCAAAAAAAGAAAAAAAAAATCAATGGTATTTTGATACGCTAGCAATAAAGAATCTGAAAATGAAATTTCTTTTAGTGGGCCTGTGAATGATGAATGGGGATAAACAAAATGTGGTAGACGCATACCAAGGAATATTATTCAGCTATAAAAAGGAATAAAGTACTGGTACATGTTGCAAAATGGATGAACCTTAAAAGCATTATGCTAAATGAAATAAGCCAGTTATATATTGTATGATCCCATTTGTATGAAATGTCCAGAATAGGCAAATCTGTAGAGACAAAGAGTAGGTTAGTGGTTGTCTGTGGGAAAAGAGAGGAGAATGGGAAATGACTGCTCACGGGTGACAAAGACTCTTTCCTCAACCACACTCCAGTTTGCTCTGAGCCCTCTTCTCAACGAGGTCTCCACCTTGGCCCATAAAGACTTGAACTAAACACTGACAGTTTCCAACAGTTCAAGGCCACATCCCTAGGATTTCTCTAGACCCCTTAAAATGTCTACCTGAGAAAATTCAAGGCTGCCAAAAGAATTTACTACTGTTCCAACAACACCTGAAGACAGGGTCTGTCTCCCAGCCCCTGTGGGAGGAAAGGAGTTTAACTTCACTAAGTGCCAGTTAACAAACCCAGATGGGTTTCACACGGACCAACTGCTCCTTCAAATTTTTTATAACTTTTCACTTCCCTGACTCTACTAGCCCGCTCCCCTGAGAGAGTAGGGGTCAGGGGCCACCCTTTAAAATGCTCAGTCACCTCTGGACCAGGCACGGTGGCTCATGCCCATAATCCCAGCACTTTGGGAGGCTGAGGCAGCAGGATCACTTGAGCCCAGCATTGAGGCTGTGGGGAGCTATGATTGGGCCACTGCCCTCCAGCCTGGCTACACAGCAACACCCTATCTCTTAAAACAAACAAATAAACAAAACCCCAAAAACAAAACTCTTATATCAAACCATAAATAAAAAATCAATTCCAGGTGGACTATGGACCCAAATGTAAAGTGCAAAACAATGAAGATTTTTAGAAGATAATATAGAAGAATGTAACTGTGGATAAAGATTTTATTTTAAAATATGGCACATACAATACTATCATAAAGGCAAAAGTTGATACATTTGACTACATTAAGGAAAGGAATTTATACATCAAAAGATGTCTTAAGGCAATGAAAAGGCACACACAGTAGCAGAAAATATTTATAATACTTGTCACTGGCAAAGGGCTTGCATATCTGCTATATAAAGAATTCCTACAATTCAGAAAGAAAAAGGCAGACAAAGAAAAAAACGAGCAAAAGAGGCAAACAGGCATTTAGAAGAGAGTATCTAAATGACAGAAAAAGAGACAAAAAGGTGTTTGACCTCAGTAGTGATTACAATGAGATACTACATCCCCACCTGGTTAAAATGTAAAAGTTTCACAAGATCATCAAGATGGAAAGATCACCAACACATAGTAGAATGTGGAAAGGTAAAGCTGCAGAACAGAAGACATACTAAACAAAGCACGCTGATAATCTATGATGGGGAGAGCAAGGCCATGCTATAACCACTCATTGGTTTACAGCCAATCTGTTCAATGATAGAGAGCCCTGTTATCCCATGTGAACGCAGCTTCAAATGTAAACAACACTTCAAGAAACTGGCCTAGTTCCTGGAAACCACGAGCCCTGAAATTCCCTCCCACTGATTCTCTCCAGGGCCCTTGATTCCGCCTCTGTGTAGAGTATAGAAAGTCCCCACGTGGGCACTAGGGAGGGTCCCCTCCTTCTTTGCCCTGGGGACTGAGATAAGCCCTTCAGAGGGACAGGCAAGTAGAACAAGGTAGCCTTTTATTAATTGCTTAAAACCAATTCAATCTTTGGGCAAAACTTCTGCTCAAAATGTGTGATGAGCTGATGATTCTTACTAAGTGAACTACAAGAGAAGGGCTAGTTACGGTCCTTTTAGGTATGCCGAGGCAATCTACTTATAAAGAAACCAGTGCTACCAGTTATTTTGCATTTTAATCCAATCCAATAGGCATCTTGTCATGCATTTGAAACATTCTTATCTCTTCCTAAAAGTGTGTGTTTGAGAGGGTGGGAGGTATCTGACACTCTGGAAGAGGTTTCTCACTTTTGGAGGCAAGGCACAAATGTGGGCCTGGCAGGGACCAGACCAACAGGAGGCAGGGAATTCCAGGACAGGCAAGAGAGCAGAGAAGAGATAACCCAGGCAATAGTTGGAGAGCATTTCCCACAGCACAGGGTGCAATGAGCACTGAATGGCAATGATGACTATGATGAGGGTGATGAGGGTGCCAGTGGGTGGTAGCAGATGTAGGGAGAGAAGAGGGTTTGGTAGCAATGATAGCGGTGATTGAAAGGTGGCTTTACTAATAACCTATCTAACAGAGGAAAATAAACTAACAGAAAGTAATAGACACTCACAGCACATAATTGTCCCTTTAAAGAGAAAACTCACAACACAACTACCCCCTTTGTTTTGTTTACTTAAAACACTGGTGGCCTAACTCATTATTGCTAAGAGTTTCCTTTTCTCAGCCTTGAAGAGCCCTAAGCAGACAGTAGGAGTGTGAACTCCCCACTCCAGTTCTCTGCCTTGGTCCCTGCCAGAAACACATTTCAAGAACTCAGATAAGCTGGCCTCACAGAGAAAAGAGAAAAATAAAGAGCATCTGCAACAGCTTTGCAGCTGCTTCTGTTATCAGTCTCCTGAAGCAGAGAAAAAAAATTGATTTTTACCCTTTAAAAACCCCAAACAGCTTTTCCTCAACTGCCCAGCACTTCCTTCCTTCCTCCATGTGCTGTGCCCACTCTCTCCTCTTTCTCTCTCTCGCTTTCTCAGAAAAATAAACTTTTTACTTTTATATATCCTAATCTCTGCTTGAGAAATCTTTCTCCACCTGCGGCACGAGTGCCTCGTGAGCTTTCCACGCTTACTGTGATGGTTAATGGTGCCGGGACAGAAGGCAATACTGATGACAATGACAGTGGGGTGGGGCGGGTTACAGGAGTGGAGGCCAGTCAGGGCAGGTGGCTGGTGGTGGCAGCAGCAGTGATGGTGACGGAAAAGTCTTTTCCCCTGGTGGGAAGAATGTGGCTGGGTCCATCAAGGCCACACAGTTAGGACAAAGAAACCCAGAGAGACCTACACCACCACGCCAAGGAGCCAAGCAAGGCTCTGTCTTAGTTCAGGCCCCACTGTTGTTCACGTTGGCATCCATACCCCTGAGGTAGCCCTTTGCTTGTGTGGTCCACAGCCCTCCAATCTGCAGTTTGCTACAGCTGGGGATCTAGCCAGGAGGCTTGCAGGAAGATCTGGATAGGGAAAGAGGATCCTTGCACTGGGGTCCTCAGACACTTGCCTGGGGAAGAAACAAGAACACCCAGCACCTCTTCTGTGTCCCACCATGAGTCACAGACTTCACAGTCCAAAGGGCCTGGGAGGAAGGTAGTGTGAGACTCCAGGACCTCACCTATAAAGCTATTACATCTCTGGGCAGGCACACCTTCATGCTGAACTGCCTGGCCTGGCACAGTGTGAACCTAGCTCGGCCCTCCTGGGCCACACGGAGCTCGCCTGCTAATCCCACAGGAGCACACTGCTGCAGCTTGGTGCTGGCAGATGTGACAGTCTCATCACCAGGAGCAGAGATTGCCAGGCTTCCCGGCAGGCCTGGCATGGCAAGGCTGTGTCAGATCCAGGGAGGGCTGGGCATCCTGCGTGGGCAGGAGGAGCTCCACACCGTCCTTCAAGGCTTGGCCATGCCGCCCAGGGAGTCCCACTGAGCACCTGTTCCACCTCTCAGGTAAGACCTGGCCAGTCTCTCATTCTCACACCTTCTGTCTTCTGGGTTGTAGTAATAAACCAGTCAGCAACATGTGTGGTGCTTTATGGCTTGGCAAGGCCCTCCCATCACTTAGCTTCCTGGACTGGGCTGCCCACACCCCAGGGCCCTGCCCCGGCTCTGTGCTCAGAGTACTTTTTAATTTTGACATCAGTTTTTGCTTGAAGATTTGGGAGGGGGACAAATTAAGCAATGTAACATTTTTATGTTAACTACTGATATAAAGAAAAAGCAAACTTCCTTGAATTTAGATAAAGCAAGAGACTTTGAGAATTCTCAAGCTTGACAGGGATGCTTAGGATCATATCTCCTCATCCCCAGGGTTCACCCCATTAGGTTCTTGGGCTGCTCAAGGAAAAGTATGAGAGTGCTGTTTGACACCACCACACTGAATCCTATCAGAAATCCAGATGATCTGCACCACTATAGTCATGCTCCCAGTGAGGACAGGTTGGTGGTCACAGGATTTGCCCAAGGCCCCAGGGCCAGGGGAGTCATGATCAGTCTCCATGCCTCCCCGCCGGCTTCCTTCCAGGCCTCGGCCTGGCCTCCGGCAGAGCAGGCCTCACCACCTCCAGCTCAGGGGCTGTCGTATCTGCTGTCTTCAGGATAAGGCTGGGCTAAGGTTCAGTACCAAAGGGCAGACAGAAGGCCTCAAGCTCCCCATCTCCATAACTGCTCCCAATCCATCCAAATAAAAAGAATCATAGGGGACAACGGATGTTTCCTCAGTGTTATGTAAGGTATGAATCAAATACATTTAGAACACTTGGCTATTTTAGTGAACCCACGGGAATAACCAAAGAAAGAACAGAGTGCTGCTATGTGAACCCAACTTCGTGACAAGTCCCCCAGGGCCCTCCCTTCCGAACGCTGCAGACGTTCTGTGCTGACATGAGTGGCTGCGGTCCTTCCACTTTTTGTCCTCGGAGCACTGCATACTTTTCAGTGGTATTTATTACTTGTAATTAATTTCCTTCTTACTTTGAACAAGTGGGACAACAGAAGGTACAAGCAAAAAACACCTTGATTCCTGCCACTAGATGAAATCTCCACTAGGTCCCACAGCTTTCCAATCACTCTGGAATAAAAAGGCTTCGGTCGCTTCTAGTCTCAAAAATCCTGCAATGAAGATGAACAGTCCAGTGCAATAATCAACACCCCAAACTCTGCTGAAGGTTAAAGTCTCTCCCCCTCCCCCACTCAGGGCTGCTGTAGCTTGAGGAGTCTGCAGGGGGCCCAGGTCTCTTTACTGTCAGCTTCTACACTGCCTGACAAATAGTGGGGTTCTAGAAGTGTTTTGTGAGCCTCAGTTTCCTAATCTGCAAAATAAACGCATTACCACTTCCACGGCGTGCGTATCTCAAAGGGTTGAGATGTAAAATGAGCAGGTAAGGCGGCACAGCGAGTCATTTCCTGAACGTGTAGCCCTGCGGTGTCTCTACAGAACTGCGCACACCACGTCAGGCACTCTTTGGCTGGAAGACTCCTCCAAACCCCCTTCTTCTGGCCAACTCTACTCTTCCTCAAAACTCAGCTCTTGGGAAGCCTTCCTGGTAATCCCGTGCTGAGTTTGGAGTCCCCTTGCCAACCCCTGCCCATGCTGCTTGACCACTGTTTGTGGGTGCTTACCTGTTCTTATTTTCTGAGATCCACCACCACTCCCAGAAGTGGTGTTTGTTGAATAAAAGGAAGGGAGGGAAGGCTGGCAAGTAGGAAGGAAGACAGGAAAGAAGGAAGGCAGGAAGGAGCACAGGAAGGCAGGAAAGAAAGAAGGGAAGAGTATAATAGTTCTGTACAGATCATGATGAGAATCTATCACTGTGAGGTTGGTATTATTTGTAATAAATGAGAAAGGGAAGATGCAAGGAATAAAAGCACGTAAAGGAGGCTAGGTGCAGTGGCCCACGCCTGTAATCCTAGCACTTTGGGAGGCTGAGGGAGGAGGATCACTTGAGGCCAGGAGTTCTAGACCAGCCTGAGCAACACAGCGATACCCCTGTTTCTTGAAAAAAAAAAAAATTGGCCAGGTGTATTGGCAATCACCTATAGCCTCAGCTACTTGGGAGGCCAAGGCTGGTGGATCGCTTGAGCCCAGGAATTTGAGGCTGCAGTGAGCTACGATCACACCACTGCACTCCAGCCTGGGTGATACAGCAAGACCCTGTCTTAAATAAATAAGTGTTGTTGGGGAAATTGAGTATTTATAAACAGAAGAATGAAACTAGACCCCTATTTTCCACTATATACAAAAGTCAACACAAAATGGGTTGAAGATTCAAATGTAAGACCCTAAACTACAAAACTACTAGAAGAAAACATAGGGGAAATGCTTCAGGACTTTGATCTGGGCAAAGATTTTATGGAGAAGACCTAAAAAATACATGCAACAAAAGTAAAAATAGACAAATGGGATTACATCAAATTAAAAAGCTTCTGTAGTCTAGGCATGGTGGCTCACACTTGTAATCCTAGCACTCTGGGAGGCCGAGGTGGGAAGATCGCTTGAGGTCAGGAATTCGAGACCAGTTCAAGCAAGAGCGAGGCCGTGTCTCTACTAAAAATAGAAAAAAACAAAAAATTAGCTGGGCGACTAAAATTAGAAAAAATTAGCTGGGCATGGTGTTGTGCGCATGTAGTCCCAGCTACTCAGGAGGCTGAGGCAGGAGAATCGCTTAAGCCCAGGAGTTTGAAGTTGCTCTGAGCTAGGTTGATGCCACAGCACTCTAGCTGGGGCAACAGAACAAGACTCTGTCTCCAAAAGAAAAAAAAAAAAAGGCTTCTGCAAAGAGGAAACAGATAACCTGCAGAAAGGGAAAAAGATTAAATTATTCATCCAACATGGGATTAATATCCAGAATATACAAGGAACTCAACAGCAAAAAACCAAATAACTCAATTAAAAAATAGATAAATGTTCTGAACAGACATCTCTCAAAAGAAGACATACAAATGCCCAACAAGTATATGAAAAATGCTCAACATCACTAATCATCAGGGAAATGCAAACAAAAACCACAATGAGATATCATTTCACTCCAGTTAGAATGGCTATTACCAAAAAGATAAAAAAACAACAAATGCTGGTGAGTATGTGGAAAAAGGGGAACACTTATACACTGTTGGTGGGAATGTAAATAAGTATAGCCATTATGGAAAACAGTATGAAAGTTCCTCAAAAAACAAAAAATAAAACTACCATATGATCCAGCAACCCTACTACTGAGTATTTGTTCAATGGAGAGGAAATTGGTATGTTGAAGAGGTACCTGCACTCTTACTGTTTACTACAGCGCTATTCACAATAGCCAAGATAGGGAATCAACCTAGGTGTCCATCCACAGATGAATGGATAAAGAAAATGCGGTATATATACACAATAAAATACTATCTAGCCATAAAAAAAAAAAATAAAATCCTGTCATTCGCAGCAACATGAACGAACCTGGAGGACATCATGTTAAGTGAAACAAGCCAGGCACAGAAAGACAAATACTTCATGTTCTCATTCACATGTGGAAGCTAAAAAGGTTGATCTCATAGAAGTAGGAGGAGAATAGTGGTTACTGGGAAGGGCAGGAGCAAGGGTGATAGGGAGAGGTTGGTTAACAGATATTAAAGTACAGCTAGAGAGGAGGAATACATTCTAACGTTCTATACCACAGTAGGGTGGCTAGAGTTAACAATTTATTGTATATTTTCAAGTAGCTAGAAGAGAGGATTTTGAATGTGCATAACATAAAGAATTGATAAATGTTGAAGTGGTTGATTTCTTAATTACCCTGACTTCATCATTACACATTATACACATGTATGGAAATATCACACTACACCCCATAAATATGTACAATTATGTGTCATTTAAAAATAATAAAAAAGAAAACATCATTGAACCCAAGCACTATGAACATCGGCCCAGATTTAAGAAATGCTATGAATCACAACTAACCACACAGTAAAACTAGTGAAAACCAAAGATAAAGCGAAAAATCCTAAATGCAGAAAGACAAAAAAGATACGTCACCTTCAAAGGATCAAAAAGAAGACAAACTGTTGACTTCTTAACATAAAGAAGACTTGGGTTGTTTATTGTAAAGTGAGAATGATGTCTTCAAAATGATAAAAGAAAATAGGTAGCAAATGAGAAATCTATACTTTGTAAAAGTATCTTCAAAAATTGGGAAGAAATCAATACATTTTACAACGAACAAGTGAGAGAGCTCAACAGCAACAGACCTGCACTAAAGAAAGCACAGGCAGGAGTTTATCAGGCAGAGAAGGAAAAATCACTCTAGACAGAAGCATGGAGACAACATGTACTGAATCTCCCTAATGAAAATGGTAAATATGTGGCATACCTAAATAAATATTAATTGTATAAAACATTGAAAAAAGTGAAACCAGTTGCCTAGATGTGTAATTTTCTCCAGAGATGTTAATCTGCTTGTACTGACAAGTACAGAGAAGGCAGGCAGGCGGCTGGGTTCACCGGGGATGGGATTTGGCCAGGTGGGTGTTTAAAAGAGATGGAGATGGATCCATGACAGAGTTGAGAATACCTGCAATGGAGTGACTATTTTAAGAGACTAAAGCTGATCAAGGTGGGAAGAAAAGAGCAGTCAACACAGATATGAAAAGTGGTGAAATCAAGTAGGGGTTTGAGAAGGACAATGATGGAAAAGGCCAGAGTAGCAAGTAGAAGTTAAAGTCACTGCAACAGGAGTTACACCCTCAGTGGAAGGATGGACCCAGAAAAATAATGCATCCCTGGCAAAGGGGGGCAAGGAAACATGTCTCTTTTGGCTTGGGCTCTGGTGGTCAGGAAAAAGTCTTCTCTAAGAATTAATAGTCATAGGTTGGTAGTCCTGTGGGCTGGAGTTTGAATTTATACCAACCATGTGGTCGTGGTCTGGAGAAGCTACCAGCTAATAAATTAGTATTAATAGTGATATTGGGTTGGTTACTCTCCTTGGGAATAAATACACCACCTATTCAGAGGCACATATGCTCAACCCGGCCCCACAGGATTTCTACAAATAAGGCCGAAAAGAACATGAGGTTACAATCCAAATTTATGGACCACATGAGCAAAGAAACCACCATGAATGAGTTAGCAAAAGCACATGCAGCTTTAGACTTCCAAGAACTTTACTTTAAGAAATATAATTAATAGATCTAGATTATTTAAAAAGCATGTTTAAAGAAATAGGGGCTATAAAAAACATAAGCAAATACTTATATAAAAAGGTAATTTTAAAAAGACTTTTAGGAATAAAAACTTTTAGAAATAAAAAATGTAGACATTGAACTTTAAACCTGGCTCTGGATTAAACAGCAGAAGGGCCACCGCTGAAAAAAGTAACTGATGAATCAGACGGTAGGTTAGAAAAAGCTACCCCACATGCAGTATAGAAAGTAAAAAAGAGGAAAAATATTAGAGATTAAGAGACATGGAAGATAAGGAAAGGAGCAATATTAGCCTTAAAAAATATTTTCTCTCTCTCTGTTACTGTCAGGGTTTAACAATAAGCCCTGATCCTGTATCTACAGCTTGGCATTTTCTCCCAGACAACAGGAAGTGAATCAAATACTAATTGTAGCAATACACTAGTTATAAAAATATATTTTGCTTAGATCTTCAAAAACAATTTCAAGGCAACTTCCTGGTAGCCTAGATGAGAAAGTATATTTGTAACAGAGATACTGCGTACTTTCTAGTTTCACTGCAAAAAAATTTTTTAAACTTTAAAAAAATGAAATCAAGGAACCTAACTCCTGGGGTGGGAAAAAGTAAGGGAAAACCATTTGTCATGAAATCACCTTGGCAGTTGCTGGCGCCTCCCTTCCATGGTAGGTCAGCCAACAGTGTCAACTCTTCAGAATGCCATTCTAGGTGATGTTCACGCTGGTGAATTAGAACAGGGAGGTAGTGATGTCTAAGGTCATGGGTCATTTCCTTAGTGGCTCATGGCCACAGGCTGCAGCCCAACCCCAGCAGGCACCCTGTGGTCTCAGGTCTGGGTCCAGAAGTCAGGGCCATGGGGTAAAGTTGTCACCACTACTAGAAAAGCAACTCTGGGGACTCTGGCTGGATCGTGTAAACGCACAAGTGCAGGTTGAATAAATAAACAGACATTATGAGCCAGACCCTGTGCAATGCCACGGGAACACATGTAGGGGTAAGGCATTCCATCAGCAGAGTTGACATAAAAAACTCCAACACATGGCCGCTCCTTTACCCTGTAGGTCAACATTAAGGGTAAGTCCATCTCTCGCTGTTTCTTTTGGGAGTGTCTGTCTTAGAAACCAGACCTGTCTCTGTCATACCTTTCTCTAAGCCTTCTAAAATACATTTAGGTTTTTTTCTTATCAGTAGGAACTCTTGGAATAATGAATTCCACAGGTGTCTGTTTCTCAGTGGGCAGCGGTAGGATTACCTTTTTTGGTCAGTAGAATTACTCTCTTACTCCAAGAAATCATCATATTTAATAAAGCTAAGTGCTAGAGGAAATTGCAGAGGAGTGGGTGAAGTGGTCCTTTGCATGGGGAGCTTACAATGTAATAGGCAAAAAAACATGCGTCTTTGCTCACATGGTGTTGAAGGAAAACATTTCTCACGACAATTTTTAAGAATGTTTGAAATAAATGCTTGACTTGGTATTCAAAACAGGAAAATGAAGGTAACTATGGCAGCCAGTGTAGCACTGGGAAGAAAATGTGAGCAGGAGGCCCAAACAGGATGTTATTGCCAAAGTCTGGGGGAGGGAGCATACAGAGAGCAGAGACTGGCCCCATCAACCCTGCGGACATTCCCAGGGGGGTGTGTGGTTGGAGAGGTCTGTTGGAGAGACCTCACCTTCTGCCCCTGGATGACTCAGTAAGAACCAAAGGGTGAGGGCGGCTCCCTGGGTGGCCCTGGTAGAGGGCTGAGAAGACGGAAAGGATGTCTAGTGTTAGCTGTTGGGGTTGAGGTGGCTGTATGACATCCAGGGGGACAATGTCCAGGAAGAGATGTCCAGAAGTCCGGGACCACAGACCCAGGTGTGGGGGAGAACAGGTATCTCGGCACAGATGGGGTTCCTGAGGGACAGATGTGGAGGGAGAAGACAGGGATAGGAACCTTAGGAACCCCCTACATTTTGAGGAGTGGGATAGAGATGGAAGCCTGTGCAGAAGGTGAGAAGAAAAGACCCAAGAGAGAAATGTTGGAGGAAGAAAAAGTTTTAAGCAGGGTGACTTGTTCAGCAGGGCCAAGAGGATGAGAAAAGGCCACTGGTGGCTGTGGAGCCTGGAGCATGCAGAGGGCGCAGACCCGGGCAGTGAGGGCACTGGGCTCAGCTCTGGGGAGACACTGAGTGGGGGGTGGAGGCACCTCGTGGCCGCATTCACGTGCAGATCCAGGAGAGCAAAACCACAGATGGGAAAAATCACAGGTAGAGAAGATCACACATAGAAGAAGGTCTGGGGGATCCAGGGCAGGAGGGGGAAGTAGTATTCACAGGAGGAGAGTGAGATGAGAATGCTCTTCTGAAGGAAGGGAGGGCATCCCAGGAGCTCTCCAGAGAGGGGAGCTGCTCACTAGAGCTGAGACAGGACAGGGTTAAATGGGAAGGGCAGGGTCAGGGGAAGAGAGCAGGGGTGTTGAGGACAGTGAGGACAGTCCATAGGACACCAACTGGATGGACCACTGCACAAAGTTTAGAGGGCCCCTGGTCTAACCTGCTGCTTAGAAAATGAGCATGAGGTTATGCCAGAGTCAGCCCTCCTTTTTCCCTGAGCTGTGGGGACCTCAAGGCCTACAGGTGATTGACCACCCAGCTAGTGGCAGCTTCTCTCCCGGGAATTCTCCCCAAACCCCCAAGAGCCCAGCGAGTGCTTCTGCCTGGTTTAACTATCATGGCCTTGGTTTGTTTCCTGAGGCTTTCTCCTCTCACCAACTTCCGGAGAACGAAGGTGATGCTTCTTATGCAACTTCCTCTGGAATTCCTGCCTAGGCATGTGGGGGTCTCCATTTGTCCATCCTTGCTCCCTGTGATGGCCCAGACAAGCCCCTGGTCAGGAGGATTGTCTGTCGCAGAATGGCTCAGGCAGAGTGAGCACGGTCTGGAGCAGGAGGCTGGAGGCAGCCCTGTTAGGAAGGGCCGTCCAGGCAGGAATGATGGAGGCCTGGACCACAGGGGTGGTGGAGTGAAGAGAAGAGGGAGATGCAGAGACAGACTGACAAGCAGTGGATTGAGTACGCATGAAAGAGAGAAATTAAGGATGGTCTATCATACCAAGTGGCACTGGATTGTCATCTGGAGTCTTCCAACTAAGACATGTACTAGTGAATATGTGACATCTAAGAGTATTTTCTCCATGCCTGGGAAACCTCAGGGAAGAGAGCAGATGTCTGTTTTCCTGAGAGGGGATGAAAGGTGAACAGGGCCTCTGAACAACAGGATGGGAGCTAGACAGGGACCGCTTCTTATGAGGACTTCCCTGAGAGATTCAGGGTCAAAGTCTGTGCCCAGCCCTGGGAGACTGTGGGAGGGACCACCTCAGGCCCAGCCTCCCAACTCCCAGCTCCTGCCCTGGAAGCAACCTCAGCTGCCTTGTCAGACCCCTCTCACCAACCTGAGAAGGAAAATTTCTCCTTGACCTAATGTGATGCAGTTTTCCACAATATAGGCGTTTTTGATTTTTGCCTCTGGGAAATAGAGCATTTGCTTCCCAAGAAATATTCTTGGATAAAAAGGATGGGGTTTACAAATAAGTTTTAATAAAAATAGGGAGGGCAATGAAGGGTGGAAGGCTGACTGATTCCAGTGGATGCCACAAGTGGTTTCCTTATTCTCAGGATGAGGCTCAACTCCAAGGTGTGTGCAAAGCTGCAATCACACCCTGGGACCAGGGTGGTATGAGGTTCAGAGATGGAGTCTCTCACCACCACCACTGGTGCCAATTATAAAACCAAACTCAAGGACAGAAGGGATGGCCAGTCATATGAACAGATGGCCATGTGTGTCCAATCACCACGCATGCAAACCCTGGCAGCACTCCCATCCCACAGGCAGTGGCTCAAGCAGTTCCCCCTTAGGGCAGGGAGCCACTTCCCCTCTGGGGATCACCATGTCTCTGGAGATGCCATCCCTCTGTACACGAAGCTTTCTAGGTTTCACCAGTCCTTTTAGGAAGGCTCTCTGGGGCTGGAACCTTGGAGGTGGCCACAGTGTCAGAGCCTCTCCTCCTCCCACATGCACTGTGCCATGCTGGCTGGTTATGTGCCCCAAGCCACCCTCCTGCTCCTCCCCACCACCCCACCGGCCTGAGGACAGGGCGTAGCAGAGCTTCCCAGTTGTTCTAGTTTTATAGACAGACCAATGGCTAAATCCTCAACCAGTTGATCAAATCGCCTTGGAACAGTATAAACTTACTTGTTGGTGAGCAGTAAGGAGAAACAGCCAACTTGCGTTGCATCTCTCTAAAAACCCCTCCCACACCCAAGGCCTGGCAGGAAAATAAATCAACGATAGGGCTGTATTCCCTTGCGCCTACTGGGTCAGTCCTGGCACTGAGCCCAGCAGGGGAGAAGTTGGGTTAGGGCCATGTCTGCCCATTCTGTTCGGTGCGGGACTTCATCAGTTAATGATGCTAAGCCACAAGCTAGCTACGATCTGGTGTGAAAAGATGTGGTGAATGGGGTCAATCAAGTTGCCTGTCTTGTGAATCTGACATGAAAATAGGCAAAGCAGCTACTAGGTCGCAGCAGCTATGTCGTGTATATGTGGAGGGTGAGAAAGGCCCAAACTGGCCATACATAAGCTTAAGTTACAACTATAAAATAAGCAGGGGAAGAAGCCAGCTGGGAGCTGGAAACAAAGAAACAAAGAGGATGCTAGGGATCAGAACAGCCTCATGGGAGGTGGGGGGGAGGGCTATAGGTGAGGGAGAGTTACCTAGACTGACAGAAAGTGCAACACTACATGAAGAGGAGAGAATACGTGTGAAGGCACAAGGGATGTGTGTGTGAGGAAAACTGATTTATCATGTTGAGTAGCGAGGAAGGTCCATAGAGAAGGAGGGCCATGTGGCAGATGGTGAAGGGTATTGTGTGCTAAGGTGGAAGTCTGACCACTGTGCAGGAACACCAAACACACTCTGTGACTGCCTCAATTTAGAAGCCTTCATATCGTCACATCAAGCTCCCCAACTGTCTTGTCATCTCCCAGAGAAGCCACCTCTAGACATCAACCTAGATTCTACTCTAGCCAAAACCCATTAATCCCATTCCAATCACTTTCTCTTAGTCCCACAACTGCTCTGCAATCTCCTAGGCTCCAGGCTTCCAGATCATGAGCATCCTGGTCTAACTACCCTGCCCAGCTGGAGCTCATGACCAGCCACCTGAACATCTCACCAACACCCCGAACTCTCTCGCACTGCTGTCCTTACATCTGTCCAGAAAAACTCCAATCCTCCATTAACCCCACGATCAGCCTTTCTTCTGTGGCAGACTGCTAGCTTGCCCCCCCACCCCAATCTCTTCTTTTCTTCCATAGTAGCAAACTTCTAGACAGGAATGTGGCTGCCCAGCTAGACCCCTTTCTCAGATGTCCTTGTAGCTAGGTGCCTAAATTCTTGTCAATGGAATGTAAGCAAAACTGATGTGTACAACTTCTCTATCATTTACCTAAAAGGAAATGATTTGCTTTTCACTTTTGCTCTTGCCTTCTTCTAGAAGCTAGAACAGTGATGTGGTGGAGACCCAGCACTGGCCATGCCGCCACATTAACACAGCTGACTGGGTGGCAGAACAAGATGGAAGCGAACCGGGACCCTGAATGGCTCTGCAAAATAAGCTGCCCCACCAGTCTGGGCCACCCTCCTCCCTTTGTATTGTGACAAGAGAAATAAACATTTATCTTATTTAATCCAGTGTTGGTTACAGCAGATTATATTACAGCCAAATTCATGGAGAAAAATGCCATAACCAAATCAGGGTAGTACCACTATAAAGGCCTTGTCTCCAACCTCAGCTGATCCCACTTTTATTCATTTTTGGTGAGCTCCCTTTCGAATTTCCCTCAGTTATGGCTTCAAACTCTTATGATGCTTATAGGTCCCTACCCAGC
Source organism: Avahi laniger (assembly GCA_963575035.1). Classification (NCBI taxonomy): domain Eukaryota; kingdom Metazoa; phylum Chordata; class Mammalia; order Primates; family Indriidae; genus Avahi; species Avahi laniger. Next base: position 35,719 of record CAUYSK010045687.1, on the reverse strand, counting down.
CTCCCACTCAGAACCAACACATCAACTCTCATGTCATTATAAATGCTAAGACCACCAAGTAGGGTCTCATCACACATCCTGCCCACCCCTGCAATCCTTTCCTCTCATCCCAATGGTACGGCGTCCTCCTCTCTGTGCTCAGTCTCCATCCACTATGTACTACCTGCGCAACCTATCTCAACCTCCATTTCCTCAGCTGTAAAATGGAAATGATTAACAATACTGCTTCACTTGACTGTCATAAAGATTAAGCAAGATAATGCATGTAATTAGTACAATGCCCGGAGCACAGTAAGCAACAGCCACCTGCCAATAACATTGCTAAAACAACCCTTCTACTGAATTTCCATATCCTCCAGAATAAAGTCTAAATTTCTGAATATGTTATGCCATCATGGCTTTTCTGTCATTTACTCCTTGAATCTTCTCTCTTGCCACACTGCCTTCAACGCTATGTTCTGATAATACCAAACTGCCCACGGATCTAAAATAAATAAATAAAATTAACTTTTGCTTGTTTAACAGATATATATTAAAATGCCCACTATTGGAGTGCCAGTGACTACTCCAATAAATTAATTCCCCTTCCTAGAGAACACTTACCCCATAAAACATGCCAACATGGGAAAAAAAAAGTCTATTTTCCATCTTGTGTCTGGGAAGTGATATTGACTTTAGTTTCCTTATTTGTAAAATAAAACAGTTAAGTTACCCTCATTTTTAAAATGTGATGCTATCCTAACATGGCTGTGGAAAAAACAATCTTTATATCTACTTTTAAACATTATTATATTGTTTAGATGCACTAGGAGTGTCTCACATCCTGTGGAAAGAGAATGCAGTTCCTTTAAGAGGGGCATATGCTGCATGAGCCAGACGGTGAGGCTGGCAACAAGGAGACACTGAGGAATGGGAGGGGCCCAGAGTGCCAAAGAGGAGGTGGAGGAGGGAAGCCCCGCAGTGCGGAGCCAGTCCAGGTTTCCACAAAGCCCAGCAGTGCCAGGCTCCTGTCTTCCTTTTCCTGCCTTCCCAGAAGAGGTGAGAAGGACCCTAAGGGAGTACTTACCACAAGGCAACAGTCTGCTTTGCTGACCAAGAATTCCTGTCAGGTCAAATAAAGTTGCCTTTCTCCTTTCAGCTAAGTCATCTGTGGGTCTTCCTGGGGAAGTGGAGGGAAATAAAGGCCAGAGGACACTGTCTAGAGATTCCAACCCAAAACTTAAACACAGACTTACCAAGCGTTACACTTCCTGATGAAGAGATTATGGTCAAGTCAAACCCATTCTGGCTTGAGCCAAGTTGAGGCTAGAAGAACTTTATTCAGAATATTAACTCTGGTGCTTTTCTAGAGCCAGGACCAAGAAGAATTCCTCCTCAGAGGAATCAGAGACTCCACCAGAGTCTCCAGGAGCACAGTATCCTGTTCTCTAAGTTATGCACACAACTTCTAAAGTGGTCTTCAGATGTATATTAATACTGTGACCAAATAGCATCAATTAAAAAATTAAAAAATATTATATGAATGTAAATATTGTCTAAAGGCATATAACATATAATGTAATAAATTCATGTGACAGACCATTAATTTGTTTAAGCTCTTTTAGTAAGACTTTCATGGAGACATACAGTCAATCTCTGACTTACCTCCAAAGGTCCCAGATAATCAGAACATAGAAAAAAGGCACCTGGTGGTAGATACCACATGCCAAATATTGAGAACATAAATATCTTTGCAAGTCCAAATCTATACAGTGGTGGCAGAATTATGAACTGGTGAAAAATAGTAGGGCCGGAGGAACAGGAATCACAACGGAATACAGTAGTAGGGTTTACGAACAAAGACTTGGAGACTAAAAGGTTAGGTAGTAATTCCTACCCAACTTTCTCCTCAAACAGTGGCAGTACTCACCAACTTAAAAACCAAGCTGACTGGGCACTTCCTACATCCACTAAGATTCTTCATAATCACGCACTTCCTCTCACATCTGGTACAACTTTTGAAGCATTACATATATTACCGAAGGAGGCCAGATACCAGTACATTTCTGCACAGGGGCAGATGCTGTTAGTTGCCTGTCAACAGTGATCCTCCTTCCTTACCAATGGAAGCTCAATTTTGTTTAGGGCATGAATGCGATCAACTAAAAACTCAATTTCCTTAAACGTGCATCAACTAATGAATGAATGGTATATATCCATACAATGCAATATTTTTCTGAAATAAAAAAGAATGAAGTATTCATATATGCTATAACATGAAGGAAGCTTGAAAGTTTATACTAAATGAAGGAAGCCAGACACGAAAGGCCACATATTGTATGATTTCATTTAATATGAGAGGTCCACAATAGACAGATCTATACAGAAATAAAGCAGATTAGTGGTTGCCTAGTGCTGGGGCTGGGGGTGGAATCAGGAGTGACTGCTAATGGGTATGGGTTTCTTTTGGAGGCAATAAAAAATGAATTAGATTGCAGTGATGATTCTACAACTGCGTGAATACACTAAAACTCACTGAATTTATACACTTTAAATGGGCAATATGTGAATTATATCTCAATAAAGCTGTTCAAAAAACCTCAACAAAGCCAGGCATGGTGGCCTGTACCTGTAGTCCCAGCTACTTAGGAGGCTGGGGTGGGAGGATCGCTTGAGCTCAGGAGTTTGAGACCAGCCTGGGCAATAATATAGTGAGATCCAATCTCAAAAAAAAAAGCCAAACAACAAACCAAAAACACCCAACAACAAAATCTAATTTCTTGGTATGCCTAATAGCTACCCCTGTGCTGAAGCTCTGGCTAGTAAGATGTTGGTGGACATATCCTACAGGAAGTTAGTAGTCTCCTCACAAAATGGACTTGGCTAACTCATGACTCTTGCCTTCCGCCCTTTCCCATTTTCCTATCTAGAGCAAGCTCTAGGCCCTGGTGGTCACTAATAACCACAGCATGCTAAAGATGGCAGAGCAGAAAAGAGGAGACTGGTAATGGATGACACCCTGGCATCACTGCACCAGCCCTGGTTCCTCTCTCTGGATCTGTTACTGGAGAAACACAGGGCTGCATTTGGTTAACTGATTATAGTTGGATTTCTATCACTTGCAGGTAAATGCTATCCCTAATGATGCAAGCCTATCTAATATCAGCCTTTGCTTATTCTTGGAGCCAAGAAGCAAAAGGCAAAAAAGTAGACGCAGAAACGTGTAAAAAGTTGATTCCAAATGTAACCTTCAGACACCATGGAGTTAATCTTAATTTCTTCTTTTTTAAGGGTAGTTATTTTATTTTCAAACTCTGTATGTTTTCCCAATTTTGATATCTCCACAGGGGAGTGCTGACTCATCTAAAAACAAATCAGTCATTAAAATATGTTTTAGTTTGGAATATTGATAAACCAAGTATGAACAAATGCCATATTATTTGTTCAAAAAGGAATAATTTCAAGTATCATCAATTCCTATTTCTTGTTTTTTTAAAAAAGTTCTTAGCAGTATAACAAGAATATGTGGTCTTTGAAGGGTTAGGAGACATGTCCCATTAAATCCTCTAGACCTGGTTAGCCTTAATTTCTTAAAGAACAGCACTATGAGGGAGAAAACAGAGGCCCACTGATATAGTTTACGTATATATACAATGCATGTAGTCAATATACTTATGCAGGACATCTGTGTGTCTCAAAGAATTAAGTTCAATGTCATCCTGAAATATTAAGGGCAAAAATGAAGAAGAAGAATGGAAGAATAACACCTAAAAAATAATCTTCCACTAAAGTCAATTAATTACTTGATTTGGGATAATTATTTTCCTGTATAACTCCAAATAAAGCTGACCTTGTGGAAGTATGAGATAGAATTTGCAATCAGGCGAATTATTCCTGTGACCAAAGAAAAAGCAGGGAAAATGAAGTAAAAAGGTAGGGGAGGGACAGTGGGAGAGGACTTATGCCAATTTTAGGATGGGATATGGTCTTCCCTGACAACCGGTCACTTTTCAATTTATGCTTCATTGGTTTATATTACATAGAACTTAAACTCTTCAACCATGAGACAATGCTTTTAAGGAATAAGACTTCTTTTTTGTAAGCCTCTCTGATTGCTCTCTTGTGAAAATTTAGATATCTTCACTCATCCATTTATTAAAAGCACCACTTAAGCAATGGAGAGGCAGATCTGAGTAAAACACAAGTTCCCATCCTCAAGGAACTCACAGCTAAGTGGTAAAAGTAAACCCCCATCTCACCTTTGTTAGAGTGCAAACCCAGGGAACAAGGCTGAAAGGAGAAGGGTAAGGTGTGAGAAGAGCCTTCTAGGCACCCAGGCACACTGGACTGGAGTGCCGCATTCTAAGGGAAGGAACAGCACATGCAAAGGAAAGCACACATGAAACAGCACGATGTGCTCAGACAGGAAGCAGCAAGTCAGTGAAACGGGAGAGATGAGTGGAGACTCTGAGCATCTAGGAGTTCTGAACTCCACCCTAAAGGCTTTGGGAAACTACTGAAGGGTTTAAGCAGGGACAGCAGCTCAGTTTTAGAAAGTGTCACCCCGGCAGCAGCGGCTAGCTGGAGGGGTTCAGGGCCAAGGCCAGGGCAGCAGCTACGGAGGCAACCTGGGCAAGCCCTACTGCTGTGACTGTCTGAAGTTTTAGGGAAGCCAACTCAATGCAGGCAGACTTCCATATAACCGGACGGTGAAAGTTGTATGCACCACCTCCCTCCCCCATCCTTGCATTTTTACCCTAATAATAACCAACCTTCACCACAGCCAAAAAGACTGGGGGCCAGACAGGAAAGGCTTTCATGCTGTGGACCGAATGACAAGAAAGGGAGTGCCCCATACCCCGAAGGAATTTTTCTCCCTCTATTGGATCATTTCCATTAGGCTGTGAAACATTTGCTGGTACTCCTCCCTGCCCCCACCAAACCCCCTTGATCTCTTGTTATTGCTCCATTCCCTTCACAACAAAACTTTTCAACAGTGCTGAACACAGTAGGGCCTCCACTTCCCACCTATATCCATACTTCAACTTGCTCCGATCCCCATGCTTTGGTCAGTAATCTTCAGATTGCCAAATCCCATCAAGGCTTATCTCTCCATTTTGAAACACTTTCTTCCCTGGGCTCCCACAACACCTCACTTTACTGTTTTTGCTTTTGCTTTTACCAACTACGTTGGCTTCTTCTGGGTCTTTGTTTTGTTATCTCTTCTTCCTTCACTGGATGAAACTAAATGTTGGAGTGTTCAGGACGCAGCCCTAGGACCTCCTATCTATCTATAGACTCTCTCCTAAGGCAAGATCAGCCACTACCAGGGCTTTAAAAACAGACTATGTTAACGCCCCCACATTTGTATGTTCAATGAGGCCTTTTCTCTGGGCAGCAGACTCTCATATATTAATTCAAAATCCCCACTTAGACGATCAGTTGGCATCTCAAACACAGCTTCCAGCCAATTGCTGACTCCTCCTGCCAATGCAAAACCCTGTTTGTCCTAGTTTTTCCCATCTCAGTAGACAGTCTGGCCATAAAACCAGATACTCGAGCCCCAAACCAACTATTAATAGTCAGGGCCCCTTTCCTTTTTCACCCCACTGCCAACACCCAGTGGATCCAGGTCCTGGTACACCTTCAAAATGTTATCTCTAATCTGCCCCTTCTCTATATATCCCCCACTACCCATATGGGTCAAAATTACTAGCTTTTCTTTCCTGGACTATGCAACAGCTTCTTAAAGGGTCTCATTACTTCTACCTTTGCCTTACTACAATCAAATTTTCACAAAAAGAGTTGGCATAATCTTTTCAAAATGACAAATCAGATCATGTCACTCCTTATTTAAAAAACTCTTCAATGGATTCCCATTTTATCAGAATAAAATATAAATGTGTCCCATGGCTCACAAGGACCTGCTTTGTTCATCTCCCAGACCTCACTTGGTACCACTCTTTTCCCTAAATACGTTTTAGTCACACTGGCCTCCTTTTTCTTCGGACAGCAGCAGCTGGAGAATGGATAGACAAGGCTGGGCTGGAGGCCAGTCTGTTTATGCTTTAAGGCTTCTGTGGTTATGTCCCTTCTACCTGGATCTTCCCATGGCTGGCTTTTTCTCATCATTCAGATCTCAATTCAGATGCCATCTCCTCAGGGAAATCTGGCTAAAAACGACATCTAAAGTTACTCTAATGCCACTCTGTTATTTCTATCACAGCACTTACCAAAATCTTATTTGTGGTCGTTATCTGTGGTCATTCTCCTAACTAGAATGTAAGATCTAGAAAAGGAGGAATGTCATCTGTCTTGTTATCTGCATATCCTGAGAGCTGGGTATACAGTGGACAATCAATAAAGATATATTAAATGCATAACCTAATTTTCCTTGCATCTACAAATAAAATTTTCTTACAACAGGAGTGTTACAGAAAGAACAGAATATAATGGACTTCTAGGTCACTAGTTCCAGCTTATAATATCATGTCTGTGCTTTGTCAATTTTCTTTCCTATAAAAATCACATTTTTGGCAAAATCAGTAAAATGTTAAAGTTCAGTAATATTCACAATCTATGACAAAACCACTTAAGAGGATTTGCCATGGAAATTTTATAGCGGCTCCTTCCTTCCCATGTCAATGACTCCAACTAGATTAGCAAGAAAGACCTACCAAAGCAAAAATACATGCATAAAATAAAAGCATTTACAAACACAAAAAGATAAGATGAAAGGCACCATACCAACCCGGCAAACTGAGCGCACCTCTTACTACTTGCTAACTGGAGCTAGAAGTCAGATGTCAACATTTACTTTTTAAAACAGATCTTGTACATAGAACTGTGATTTCTAAACAATGCACTCATTTGAACACAAAAAAAGAATGCACTAAATGTTAGAAGGGACACTACGGTTGAACCACTCCATGAGCGTAATACACAGTAAGTGCTGTAAGTATTTGTTGATTGAATGCCTTCTAGGAATGCAGGTTATGAACAAAAACATCCGTGATTTTATGATTGGTTCAAAGGAATTTTTTTCAGTCATTTGAGCTGGGCATGGTGGTTTACACTGGTAATCCCAACAACTTGGGAGGCTGACATGGGAGGATTGATTGAGGCTAGGAGTTCGAGACCAACTTTGGCAACATAGCGAGATCCCATCTCTAAAAAAATTTTTTTTTAAAAATTAATTTTAAAAATATTAGCCAGGAGTAGTGTTGTGTGCTCAGGAGCCCGAGGTGGGAGATTGCTTGAACCCAGGTGTTTGAGGCTGCAGTGAGCTATGATCGCACCACTGCACTTCAGTCTAGGTGACAGCAAGATCTCATCTCTTAAAAACACACAACAAACAAAAACCCAGTCATTCATGAGTATTTCACAAAACCAAAGAACCACTGTTAATAAATGATACAGAGAAAATCACACACTTGGCTTACTTAGGGGAGACTTACTTATGTGCTGTGTGAGCTAATTTTACTTACGTACTGTGTCAGCTATTGATATTCTTCCAGATGAGATGGTGAAATAAAGCTTCTTTAAAACCAGTAAAAGCCACCAAATCCAAGCATTCTCCCTTACATACCTAAGAGGACGGAGTAGTAGCAGACACCTGCAAGCCTAATTATTTAGGAGGACTATTCAACTCTGCCGTAGGCCAACTAAACTTGAGCACAAATACACACATAACCCTAATTTATTGGCTCTGGAGAAATGCTTCAGTGTCATAATAGTTCCTGTAATAATAATAATTCCGACTTTTTATTAGAATCTGGAGGCTGAGTCAGCTGTAATATGTTAGGATTCTGGAGCCTGAGTGAAACACTCATGACATAAAACATATCTAGCTGTTCCATGTTCAAAGACTTAACAGATGCAGGAACTATTCATTATGAGCAATATTTTCACTCCTGTCATAATATAAAACAAATCCTTTAATTTTTCAAGTGTTTTAAAAAAACAATTTTATACTTAAGCCAGTCTTGAAGATAAGCACAAAATTTACCAGTTTACATTTTTTTAAACCACAATAACACAAGCACCCACTCTGTGCATAGCACTATTCTAGGTGCAATAAAGGGAATCTTAACCTTAGAGACATGATTTCACTTTCCGGAATTGTGTTATCTCCTTTTCCAGAGAGTAAAAATAAATAAAATCACCATTGCTTATTATGGATCTTCCCCAATCGCCTTCTGGTTCACAGAAAGGCTAATTTCTGCCAAATTTAAGATGTAATGAACTAGGCTCTTGTTTCCCCCCAAAATAGAAAGCAGAAACCCTTTTCACTAAAAAAGTAAACAATTTTCCATGCAAGGGCGGTTTGTTTCTAGTAAGTATTAAAAAGAATTCTTTCAATTTTTTCCTCTAGCTTTTAAGTTTTCTTCCTCTGATATTGCCCTTTCTTGTACAAAGCACACCAGACACCTTTTTACAATGTTTTCCTTTCTTAAGTATTGCATCTTGAAGACAAACCATTTCCAAGAGTAGTGATAAAAATAATATTAAAAAAAACTTTAAAGGTGAGTCACCTACATTACCTTGAAGTAAAAAAATAAAAAGCAGTTGGCACTAAGATAGCTATTCCAAATATCTGTGTCTAAACAATTAAAAAAAACTGTTTATTTATTTTGTAAGAATGCACCCCTAGTCCAAAGTAACTATGTTTTAAAATAATTTTGGCCAAAAAATTTACAAAAACCCTTTCAGTTCAACCTAATAAAAGTGATATCTAGAAAATATTCCACATTATTAAGACTGTCTTTAAAAGTTCAGATTCTAAAGCATTGCTAAGGCACGGTGTTCTGGGAGACAAATGTGCTTCTGCTGTCATTGTGATATACATGAAGTGTCCATGACAGGCTCCAGGTGAGCCCTGACAGCCACTTTCCTCCTGATGCTATGGGATTGTGAGAGAAGAGTCAGACATAGGCTCCCAGGGCTGCATGGAACTCTGTAAGACACTGTACCAACTGCTGAAACTTGGGCCTCTCCTCTGGATCTAAAGCCCAGCAACAGGCCATCACGGCAAATCTGCAGAGACAAAAATGGAAAATTTGGCTAGTAATGACACAGTACTCCTAACCTTTTGGATAATTTGTTGCCAGTTATGTTTTCTGTTTAAATGTGGATATGGAAATGATGATATATTAAAAATGGATCAATTTTACTGTCTGTTGACAGTTCTAGAATCAAAAGACGCTAAAACAAATTATTTAGATCACATGTGTGGGTTTCAGTTCTTCGTGAAGGCATATCAAAAGATTTCAGCAGATACAGAGATTTCATGTAAATACCTAAACCACATTAATAAATTATGTTATATTTATGTTCTGAGAGAAAGAACTTGGAAGAGGAGGAAATTTTATCTAAGTTCTAACAACTTTGGATTTACAGTAAAATCAGTGCAAAAGCTACCACCTTGCCATGGTGTAGAAACCTTCAGAGGATTCAGAGCTGAGAACACATTCATCTGTACACCCCATCATCCCTGAAGAGCCTCCTGCCCACCCCCCATTCCCATTATATGGGAAGATTAGCTACATGATGAAAGCAAGAAACAGAGAGCAACCATCTCACTCACCAGTCCAGAACACCTTCCCTATCTATTAGTTGATACCAACTGGCAAGGCAAGATGACAATGAGAAAGGTTTTTTACAACTGTTATACTATGTCCTTAAGGCTGTATAAACAAAAGTCAGGTTCTCACTCTATACAGAATAACTAACATAGTATTCACAACTGTGAATTCAAAACTCAGTATTCAAAACTCATAACAGTTTTCCTGCTATATGCATTAGTCCCTCAGACTAATTTGTAGTGCTTAGATTACATACTACCAATATAAGATGCAAGAAGAACTAATATCAAATGCATGAAACAGTGAATGACTCTGCCTTGGTGGTTCTCTATAAGAGTATAATTAAATCCAAAGAATCATTATTCTCCAAAGGGAAGGCTCTGTTTGAATATAAAAATCTGCTCCTCTTCTTTTATCCCAATACAGTAACTGGAATAAAACTCATGTCTTCAAGCTCAGAAAAACTCACAGTTCATCAGGACAGTTGATTGGCTGGGCGATTCGGTAACCATCTTTCAAGTACGCGGCCATTTCAAAGGGGTCGATGTCCACATAGGGTGTCTGGCCCAGAGTCATGAGCTCCCACAGCGTCACTCCAAAGGCCCACTAGGAAAGAGCAGCAACACAATGAGGGGACAGCTAAAACAGCTGTCACGGTGCTGCTGCCTACAGCCAACTATAGGCCAAAAATAGCAGTTCAGCTAACTCCTAAGAAAAGCTAAATTTTACTTACAAAAGAAGTCTATCATAGCCAATTAGTTTCTCTTGCTGGGACAAAAGAGTATCCTTTAATGTGAATATTAAGTATTATATATTCTGAGTAATTAGATCTCTTGGAAGGAACAGTTTTTATTGTTGATTACAAGCTGTATCACCCACAACCATAAATTATGTCTAAGATTTTTCTAATATGAAAATTTTTAACTTTAAATCGTATAGTCTGTATTATTGAGGAGTGGAAAATGAACATAATTTTAGTCTAATTAAAGGGAAGAGCATCCCATGTAAGTGAAATATGCAAATTAGGTAAAATATAACTCATGGATTTTAACCATGTTTAAAAATTTAAATTAACAGATGAAAAGATCTTCCAACTTTGCGTAAGTAAAAGATCAGAGTTGGCCGGCGCGGTGGCTCACGCCTGTAATCCTAGCACTCTGGGAGGCTGAGGCGGGCGGATTGTTTGAGCTCAGGAGTTCGAGACCAGCCTGAGCAAGAGCGAGACCCCGTCTCTATCAAAAATAGAAGGAAATTAATTGGACAGCTAAAAATATATAGAAAAAATTAGCCGGGCATGGTGGCGCATGCCTGTAGTCCCAGCTATTTGGGAGGCTGAGGCAGTAGGATTGCTTGAGCCCAGGAGTCTGAGGTTGCTGTCAGCTAGGCTGACGCCACGGCACTCTAGTCAGGGCAAAAAAGTGAGACTCTGTCTAAAAAAAAAAAAAAAAAAAAAAAGATCAGAGTTATTTAAAATCAGCATGTGAACTACTGGCAGGAGTAGGAATGGTAAGCAGTGGCAACAGTGCCCATTCATGGTCTGCTCAGGGTTCCCCAGTTCACCCCAGCCCTGGCTGCACTGTGGCCCTGGAGAGCATGTGGAGGGCAGACAGTACGTCTACACAGAGCTTCTGCCATGTGCTGGGAAGGACTCAGATTGGGGACTCCCACTTATATCCTGCCATATGTGAACCCTAAGATCAGAACAACTGAAGCTAGATAAGGAAGAGGAGACTTGTGTACCATGGTATCAGATTATGAATGGCTACAAGTTCTCAGCATTTTGTATCCTTTAATGCATTTAATATTCTCAGTAGAACCGTGAGAATCATTGATATTACCCGAGTTTTATAAGGTGTGAAAACTGAGGCTCAGAGAAGTAGCTTGCCCAAAAATACACTTTTTAATAAGTGAAAGAGAAAAAATGGAAAAAAAGGAAAAAAGAAAAACATCAAACACAAGTCAAATACAAGTTTATAAAATCTAAGCACAGTGCATTAAATTTTAGGTTATTATTTTTCAATAACAAAATCCGGAAATACTTTGTAAAACATAGAAATTTTTTAAAAGACTTGTGACAACAGCTACATTTCTTATCAGAATCTATATAAACAAGAAAACAATGGACTATTATCTTTTAAAACATTTTAAAAACTGTTAAGGAAAATTCTATATCAAGACAAAATATGTGTCAAAAATGAAGACAAAATACAGAGTTTTTCAGACAAACAAAAGCTGAGAAACTATGTCACCAACAGATCTGCACTGTGGGGGAAAGGGGGCAAAACTGTCCCCAGTTAAGGACCACTGAACTAGACTGAACAAAGATAACAAAATTAGTATCAGGAATGAAAGAGAAAACATCATTTCAGATCTTACAGACATCAAAATTATTATGAACTCAATTTTATGCCAATACATTTAACAACTTAGATGAAATGAACAAATTTCTTAAAATACAAATTACTAAAACAGATAATAGCAAATAGAAAATGTATACAGCTCTATATCTATTAATGAAATTGAATTCATAATTTAAAACCTTTCCACAATGAAAACTCCACATCCAATTTGCCTGGTGAATTCTATCAAACTTGAAAGAAAAAATAATAAACAAATCTATTAGTTTCCTAGGGCTACCATAACAAAATACCACAAACTAGTGGCTTAAACCACAGAAATTTATTGTCTCACAATTCTGGTGCTAGAAGTCCAAAATTAAGATGTCAGTAGGGCCATGCTCCCTCCAAAACCTGTAGGGGAGAATCCATCCTTGCCTATTCTCAGTTTTTGGTGGTTTCCAGCAACCCTTGGTATTCTCTGGTTTGTGGCTGCAGGATTTCAATCTGTCTTCACATGACATTCTCCCCTCATGTTTCTGTCTCCCTTCTCTTCTTAGAAGGATGCCAGTTATGTTGGATTAGAGCCCAGGCTAACTGATATGATCTCGTCTTAATGTTACATCTGCGATGACCCTGTTTCCAAATAAGGTCACATTCTGAAGTACCAGAGGTTAGGGCTTGAACCTATTTTTGGAAGGAACACAATTCAGCCTACTATAGAATCCTACACAGACTGTTTCAGAACAGAGAGAAGGAAGGAACATTTCCCAATCATTTTGAGAGCAGCATTATCCTAAATATTAATACCAAAACTAAAGTATTCAGCCTTTTGGAACCTAATATTGTTTTCATTAACAGTGATCATTCAGGTGGAGCAATGTCCAACGTTAAGGTCTATGCTTTGGGGGGAGGAGATGCATAGGGGACGGGTGGAGAAGGTTGTATGGTTTTAAAATCTCCATAGAGACTTGGAGCCTAAATTTCTCTTAAGCCTACTGGGATGTTCCATTCTGCTTAAAAAGGGGAAAATGATTTCAAATTAATAAAAGTTAAATGACAGTGCCTACTCACATCTAGTTATTTGCCTATCTTAAAACCTTACTTCTGTATGAAATCTTAATGCTGACAGTATTGCTTAATTTTAAAAATAGTGTCCAATTTCCAAAGAGAAGGTAATTTACTACATAGATGGAACAGAGCCCAAAGAAGTGAAACTGGTTGGAAAGGTGTTCCCATCCCTTCTTCCTGAGATGAAACAGGCCTGTTCTTATTCACTGATTGTGGCAGAGCTGTGGGGAATAAATAATCAAACTAGATTTTGGAGAAAGAAACAATGGGAATTGGTGAAAAGTAGATACTGCCACTTTGTACACAGGGAATAACTCCATTCACTGACAAGAGAAGTACACTGTAACTTTTGACAGTAAGGGACTTTGACAGTAATGTTGGCGGTATTTGAGATCTGGAGTTGTACACAGATACCATAACAGCACAATGTGTATAAGTTGACTTTTAAAATTTACTTCTTTGACATTGTTTTGTCCACATTATCACTAAACATTCGCCTAATGTTCTCACATTACATACATATTGTAACACTAAAAGACACCATAAAAAAGAACAATTAAGCCAAAGCGTAGATTGCAGTTTCATTTCCTTAAAAACCAACAAAAGTGATTAATTACATGTTGGCTAACCAACCCTTAAAAAAATAATCAAGACAAAATGGCCCAAGGATGATTTGTGGAAAACTTTTTCTCTAAAGTTTTCTGATAACTGAATGATTAAAAATTTAGAAAGATTTATTCTGTAATTTCCTTCTGTTTGACTTCGTTGGAAAGGGTGCAGTAAGAAGGGCAAGCTGTTCTTTCAAGTTTTATGAAAGACTGCAACTATGTCCATTTAAAGAACATTTAGAGAGTAACAATGTTCTTCTATTCATCTTATTCCTCTCCTCCCAATTTGTGTTATTTTATAGCTTTTTAAGATAGAGGACATAAAACATTTTTTCCACTAAAACATACATGGATGTGGCTTGTCGAAAGTGCATAAATTCTTTTTTTCTTTTAATGTAGTGCTATATAAAGTTGGGGCTACTGAATTAAGAGATTTCTATTCATTACTTCAGGAACTTATAATGCAAGGCTGACTTCAGTATACTACATACTGCCAAGAAAAAAATTCCACCCAAATTTAAATTATCTTATATGACAACAGTAAATGTATAATCAGGTGTTTCATAGCTAGGCCTTTCTGTTAATACTAGAAACCTAACCTCTCTTTGTCACATACGGACATGGGTTCAGATAACCGAACTGCAATTAAATAAACCTAGGTCATGTGCTTTCCAAGCCTGACCAATGAGAAGAATCATCTGGGGTGCTTGTTAAAAGTATAGATTCCCCAATCCTATCCAAATAATTCTGAAGCCTGGAACATTTTAAACAAGAATCCTAACAGGGTCTTAAGATCTAGTAAATTTAGCAGCTAGTCTTAGATATGTTAGCAGTAGTGATCAGGTAGCAAAGACAGTTTTGGGGGGTTTTTTTGTTTGTTTTTGAGACAGGGTCTTGCTCTGTCTCCTGGGCTAATGTGCATTGGGGCATCGCCACAGCTCACAGCAACCTCAAACTCCTGGGCTCAAGCAATCCTCCTGCCTCAGCCTCCCAAGCAGCTGGGACTACAGGGGTACACTACCATGCCCAGCTAATTTTTTGTAGAGACAGGATCTCATTCTTGCTCCAACTGGTTTCGAACTCCTGGGCTCAAGTGATCCCCTACCTTGGTCTCCCAGAGTGCTAGGATTACTGGCGTGAGCCATCGTGCCAGCCGCAAAGACAGCTTTTATTTATTTTTATTGTAGTATAGCTGACACAAAATAAATTGCACATAAAGTAGTCAATTTGGATAAGTTTTGACATATGAATACAACCCTAAAACCACTGCCACAATCAGGTTAATGAACATATCCATCACCTCCAAAAGATTCTTTCTCCTTTGATTCCTTTCTCCCTCCACCCATCACCACCTCAACTATTCCTGAGTACCCATTAATCTGCTTTCTGTCACTACAGATTAGTTTGCGTTTTCTAAAATTTCATATAAATGGAATTACTCAAACTGTATACTTTTCCTAGCTTCTTTCACTCAGAATAACCACACCGAGATTCACACATGAGGTAGAATGTATCAAGAGATTCCTGTTTATTGTTGAAGAGTAGACCACTATATGAATATAACAGTTTACCCCTTTATCTGTTGATGGACATTTAGATTATTTTCAGATTTGCTACTAAAAATAAAACTGCTATGAATATCTGTATATAAGTGTTGGTAAAGACATATGTTTTCATTTACCGAGGAACAAAATGACTGGATATCGGGGTGGGGGATGTGTGTATATATTTTTTTTTTCCTTAACAGTTTAAGAAAGTACCAAACTGTGTTCCAAAGTGAATGTACCACACGTTCCCACCAGCGGTGTAAGAGAGCTCCAGCTCCTCCATGTCCTTGCCAATACTTGGTAGGGTCAGTCTTTTCAATTTTAGCCAGATTGATGGTTTTGTAATGATATCTTACTGTGGTTTTATTTTGCATTTCCCTGATGACTAATGCTGTTGATAATATTTTTCAAACTTGGAGAGAACTAACACCTTAAGTTTTCTGACCAATAAAAGAAGATATACCTCTCCACTTATATATGTCTAATTTCTCTCAGCAACGTATTGCAGTTCTCACTGTATAGTTCTTTCATATTTTTTGTCAGATTTATTTCTAAGAATTTCATATTTTTTGATATTAAATGTTTTGTTTAAAATTTTAATTTCCTATTATTTATTTTTAGTGCACAGAAATACAATTGATTTTTGTATCCTGTAAGCTTTCTAAACTCACTTATTAGTTCTAGTAGCTTTTTTGTATATCATAATGGGTTTTCTGCATAGATGATCACTGTTTCACAAATAAAGAGTTTTACTTTGTCCTATCCAATGTTTTCTTGTCTTAGTGTACTGGCTACAACCTCAAGCACAGTGTTGAACAGAAGTAATGAGTGGGTATCCTTGTCTTGCTCCTGGTATTAGATGAAGAGAATTCAGTCTTTCGCCATTAAATATAATGTTACTATAGAGTATTTTTTGTAGATGCCCTTTATCAAGCCCAGACTGGACGGCCAGGGGGACACGGCTGTCTCAACTTAGGTTTCAAAGGGTGGGGCTTCCTCTCCAGGTCTGGTGGGCCAAGATGCCCCTGCCCAGTGCTTTCGAGGTGGAGTCTAGCAGAGAGCCACTGAGGTGGTTTCCCACCCAGCTATGGGGGTACTACTGCCACCTCAGTAGACCTGGAAGGCAGTATTTAGCCAAATAATTATTCTTGAGTCTTATGATTTAATATGGTTTGCCCTGTTAGGTTTTGGACTTACTTGGGCCCATTATTCCTTTCTTCTTTCCTATTTCTCCCTTTTGGGATGGCTATGTCCATCTAATATCTGTCCCACCATTATATTTTAGAAGCACATAACTTATTTGGTTAAGGTTCAGACTTATTTGGTCACAGGTTCAGAATTGGAGAGGAATTTGCCTCAGGATAAATTGTACCTCGAGGCTCATGCATACCTAATATAAATGATATTTATTTATTTATTTTTATTTCAGGGTATTACGAGGGTACAAACATTTTGGTTACCTTTTGCCTTTGTCTCACCCAAGCGAGGGTTAGAGGCATGACCTTTCCCTCTACAATGGTCGCTGTGTCCTTTAGTTATGAGTTTAATCCCCCCATCCCTCTAATCCCTGGAGAATATTACTGCCATGTGATCGCCATAGTGTTAATCGGTTAGTGCCAATTTGATGGCGAGTACAAGTGGAGCCCATTCTTCCAATCCTGTGACACCTCATTTCGGATAATGGGCTCAAGTTCAATCCAGGAAAATATAAGAGGTGCTAGATCACTGTCATGTCTTATAACTGAGTAATATTCCATTGTATACATATACCAAATTTTAATCACCCGCTCATGAATTGATGGGTACTTGGGTTGTTTCCACATCCTTGCAACAGTGAATTGTGTTGCCATAAACATTCGAGTGCAGATGTCTTTATTATAGCATGTCTTTTGTTCTTTTGGGTAGATGTCTAATAGTGCTATTGCTAGATCGAATGGCATTTCTATTTTTAGCTCTTTGAGGTATCTCCAAATTCTTTTCCACAGAGGCTGCACTAATTTGCAGTCCCACCAGCAGTGTAAGAGTGTTCCTGTCTCTCTACATCCTCATCA
Organism: Avahi laniger; assembly: GCA_963575035.1. Classification (NCBI taxonomy): domain Eukaryota; kingdom Metazoa; phylum Chordata; class Mammalia; order Primates; family Indriidae; genus Avahi; species Avahi laniger. Next base: position 18,543 of record CAUYSK010045687.1, on the reverse strand, counting down.
GCATTTGTTGTTTTGGGATTTTTTGATAGGGGCCAGTCTCCCTGGAGTTAGGTGATATCTCATTGTGGTTTTGATTTGCATTTCTCTAATGATTAGAGATGTTCAGCATTTTTTTATTTGTTTGCTGGCCATTATTCTGTCTTCTTTTGAAAAGTTTCTGTTGATTTCCTTTGCCCATTTATTGATGGGGTTGTTTGATTTTTTTCTTATTGATTTTTTTAAGTTCTAGATAGATTCTTGTTATCAGCCCTTTATTGGATGTGTAGAGAGCAAATATTTTCTCCCATTCTGTAGGCTGTCTGTTCACTCTAATGATAGTTTCCTTGGCTGTGTAACAGCTTTTTAATTTGATCAGATCCCATTTATTTATTTTTGTTGCTGCGGTGATTGCTTTGGGAGTCTTCTTCAGAAACTCTTTGCCTAGGCCGATGTCTGAAAGGGTCTTCCTGACATCTTCTTCTAGAATTCTTAAGGTTTCATGCCTTAGGTTTAAGTTTGTTATCCATCTTGAATTGATTTTTGTGAGAGGTGAGAGGTGGGGATCCAGTTTTCCCATTTATTGAAAAGAGATTCTTTCCCTCAGTGTATATTTTTGTCTGCTTTGTCAAAGATTAGATTCCCATATGTAGATGGTTTCATCTCTAGATTCTCAGTCCTATTCCAAAGGTCTGTCTCTGTTCTTGTGCCAGTACCATGCTGTTTTAATTATTATAGCCTTGTAGTATAGCTTGAAGTCTGGCAGACTGATACTTAGATAAGACTTTGAACTTAAGAATTCGGAACTGATGCTGAAACAAGTTAAGACTTCTAGGACTGTTGGGATGGAATAAATGTATTTTGCATGTAAGGACATGAATTTTGGGGCATCAGTGGCAGAATGTGATAGATTAAATGTGTCCCCCCCAAATTCATATGTTGAAATCAAAACACCCAAGTGATGGTACTAGGAGTTGGGGCATTTGGGAGGTGATTAGATCACGAGGGGGAGCCTTCATTAATGGAAGTGGTGCCCTTATAAAAGAGACCCTCAGAGAGCTCCCTTGCTCCTCATGCCATGTGAGGACATATAGAGAAGACAGACATTTATGAACCAGGGAGGGGCCCCCCAATAGACTGAATCACCCTGATCTTGGACTTCCCAGACTCCAGGACTGTGAGAAATAAATGTTTGTTGTTTAAGCTACCCAGTTTATGGTAGTTTGTTATAGTAGACCAGATACACTAAAACACTAACTCAACTTCAAAAATCGGCAATCTTTAAACACAGAGTGTCATATGCGACTGAAAAGAAAACAGTTCTGCTATGAATCTGTCCTAGGTTCCATGATTAGGAAAGACAGAGGAGCCATTACCGGATGCCTACCAGGCCATCACATGTATCTGTTATTTATGGCACTTTTCTCCATTGTACCAGATGCTTAGACATTACTCCATCAGAACACTGGGGCTATCTGAAGGGAATACTAAAGAGAATGATGAGGGCAAGGCTCTAAAGGAATGGAAAGGAAAGAGATGGTCACAAGATTTTATGAGTAAAATATCCTGAGGAAAGCCAACTACAGAAAATACACCCAGAGCAACTATTTGATCAAAGGACAGCAAATGCTCACTTCTGAAAATATAGTAACTATTCTTAAAGTATTTAATAAATCCATTTATTTCTCATTCCAAGGAAATACTAGGATGATTAAAATATTATTAAATAAAACTAAATATCTTCTTTATATTAATGTTACATTTTAAATCTTTATTTCCTAATGTCTGAAATGATCCTTGCACCTGTAGACTTTTCTTAATGTCTTTAATATTAATCCTCTTAACATAAACTTAATACTTAAATAATAGGTCTAAGATTATTGATATGTAAAATCTACAACCATAAAGGAAAAAAGTAACTATCAGGAATCTAAGCATTACTCTAAAATTAATAACGAAAAAATAATTAAACAGAAAGTTTTCTGTACTTTTAAAAATAATAAGCATCCTATGATAACCCTAGCTTTCTCTTCAATACCACAGTAGTTCAAGAGAGCTCTCTTCATAGGTACATTATAAATGTCAGGCTGTCCTGCTTAAGTCTGCTCAGGGTACGGCAATGATCTTCCTTCCACAGCACTGGAAAGTAATATGAAGCAATGTGTTGCAGATGTAGTCTCTGGATAACTTTACAGATTTCTTTCCTTTTTCTAGGTAATTGTTAATGTTCACAAAATAAATAATGCAAAGGCACGAGGAACATATTTTTATTTACCCTACCCCTAAAAACTATTCAAATACCTTAAAAAAGGATCTCTTCATTGACATAAATCACTCCAGTAAGACCAGCATGGAAGTCATTTCCTTGACTTGTTTTTCCCAAGAAAACGCTTTTTAAATACAATGTAGTACGTAAAACCAAGAAAACCAACAAGAAATAAACTCTTAACTATGCATTTCTGATTGCATTTAGTGTCTTAATAGCAGGTAGTCTCCTAACAGTAGAATGACGTTAGCTACTATAATTAGCTAAATAATTCAAAGAAGATATAAATCAAGAAATGCTTTCAAATAAAGGAAAAGAAAGTCACATTGAAAAAAATCTATGGTAGTATCCACATTTGATGAAAACAGAATAAAAACAATATCCAGAAATTCATAAGAATGTCTATGATGATGTCATATCTTGGAATAAAATTAGAAAGACATTTATAACTAGTCAAATCTAGTTGTGCATATTTCCTAAGCTCAACAGTTAAAAGTTGATATTAACATTGTAAGAATCTTGACGCATTGAAATACTGAATCCTTCCAGTAAAAATTGTGAAAACACAACCCAGACATGCAATGTATTATTTTTATGATGGAAAACATTAATGTGTTTCTAAACAAATCGTGTAGATTTTTTAACTATAAAAAATGCAAAAATTTTAAGGGTCTTTTAAAGGACAGAGAAAATGTTCCCTTCAAGGCAGCCCTATCATTTGTTGGGTGCCACATTTCCACCTAAAAATATGTATTTTACACGTATATAGACTCTGGTGGGAGTGGGGTTACATTATTTATTTTTGCATATGACTCTGCAAAAGCTTTTCAGCCCAAAAATAGAACATTAAATGTGGTGTTTAAACCCCCAACTCCACCCATAAAGGAAAAGTGGGAACAGAACATAATGACTATTGTACACATTTTCAATCCAAATGTTAAAAAGCTATCTTTAACTTTTGTGCTTTAAAAATACTTTAGGAATTCAAAAAATATTCAATCCCCCAAAACTAAAAGGCAGGATTTTTACACTAACAGTCACGTCATAGTCATAGAAAATAGAAGGGTGCTCTTATTCCCTTCAATCTCAGTTATCTAAAGCAAAAGATATTTAAAGGATGTGCGTGTGTGAGGGGGCGGGGGGGCGTGTCTATGTGTGTATATACTTAAAGGGAACAAATTTATAAGAATCTAAAGAAAAATCTGAGCATTTTAGGAGTTAAATATAATATTAAATGTAAATCAAGGGGTATTCTTACTGTCACATGCTTACTAAGTACAACTCAGAAGAATTTGGGTCATACAGACATTTAAATATGTTTATCCAAGAAACACTGAAATTATGATTTTAAAGTAATTCTCCTGTTAAGTTGCTCACCATTATGTTAATGGCGATTTTTAAAAATAAAGCTGTCAAGTGAACAAGCAGGAACAATGTATTTGGTTTAACAGCATTATGATGAAGTCAAATTCTTACATAAAATGTGAGAAAAGAAAGAACTTTCATCTGAGGAATGAGACTCCGTTTAAATTATTAGGCCTAGAGAGACATTAAAATGAGACAGCAATTACATTTTATTTTTCCCTTGAGTTATGTATTTATCTTTTGAAACAGCTTGCTATTGCGACAAGTAGCTATAAACTATCCTAAAAATACTGCAATGAACATTATTAGCCACAAGCTATGGCTTAACAATGTATAGCCAATCGTTGATCAATGTTATTTCCATAAACCAATGAAAATTCCTGACAAACAACTTTGTATTAGCCCACTCCCTGTTCACCTTTTTTGCCTTTAAAAATCCACTTGTACTGCTACTAATAAAAGTACATGTTCAGGGCAACTGGAATCAATGCTCCCACGTTGTGATCATTAAGTTTGCCTCCAGTAAACTCTCTACTTGTATTAACTTTGCCTCAGCTTCTTCCTTTTAGGTTGGCAAATATCATAGTCATAAAAATAACTAATTCCAATACAATTTTGAAATGTTCTGCTTAACTAACATGAACTTCACCAGCTAACACAGAGCAATGAATCCAGCTGAAGAGATGTCAATCACACTGTTTGAAGATGTATTATTAAATACAGTCTCATTTGTTGAAAGTCTAATTTAATTTTCACTCTGGAATTCCTGGGAAATATTTGATCATAACTATGATAAAAAAGAATTCCCATCATTGCTGAATTATACAATGGCATACCTACACGGAAATAAATACATTAAATTAAGTAATGCATATTTTGGGGGCCTCCACCATGCAAGCAAACAACTGGCCATCTTGTGCACTACTCTGAAGTATCAGCTATCAATATTTCTTTCTCTAAAAGAAAAAAAAAACCTCTAATCTCATGAAGTTACATGAAATACTTATGGACTGTCCTCTAAAAAATATCTTCTATTTTTTGCCCATAAAACTAATTTTGGGTTCACCACAATGCCATCTCATTTCAGCGAAGGCAACTATACTACATTTCAATGAGTAACAAAATAAGATTTTAAAATCAATCACTGGAAAAAAATATTAACATCTCAGAGAGATGACTGAATTCATCTTTTAAACTGAGTATGGAATGAGATTTTCAAAGTAATACTGAAAAAAGTTTCTTTTACATTTCTGCATTCAAAAATGTTTAAATGTAGGCTTTTTTACTAAAGGAGTGAGTTTGAAAACCACATAGTTCTAATTCAACTGATACTATGTTTTAAACCTACGTTCTAAAACCTAAGTTAAATGCATTTTCCCCCCTTTGAAAACAGCTTTGTTTAATGTAGAAGCTGGTAAATGATTCCAGCTACAATTCAGAATTTCTGAATAAAGATTTGGCAACTCTAAAACCAAACACCTTATCAAAGAGTAGAATCGGTCCTTACTGTCATTCAATATAGCAGCTGTATATTCACCTAAAATCAAACTGTTTTCCCTCTATATATTATTTGAAAAAAATCAAAATCAAAACCAAAACTGCAACCCCTTCCTCCCCAAAAAAGCCCAGGTTCTCTTTAGATAACCATTAAAACTATGCAAGTTGCTTTGCATATTTCTATTACTTTACTTGGAATTTTAGCATCTAGATATTAATATTACAGAGTTTTATTTTATCATCAAAGCTGTGGAAAAAACAGACCAGGCTTAGTTCCCCACTGCTATACAAGCTGAACCCCAGGGTTCGGTACCTAAGAGTCTGGATTTATCTCCCTCTCCTGCCACCCACCGCCTGCCGTGCCCCATGCCTCTCTGGCCAGGAGATGCTGTGGGCAATATAAGCACGTTTCCATCCACTGTTAACCTCTGCAGCTGCTCTGTGAAGCAGATAACATACTTTCTCATAATCATTCATATTTACTCTGCCCATCTCACAAGTGTTAGATAAGTTATTTTCAGAGAGTAGTTGATCTTAAGTTAAAACAAAGTATTTTGAAGATATATACAATAAAAGACCTCAAAGTAGGAAAAAAACTATATAAGTAAATTATTTATTCATATCAAGTGAACACATTTTATCAAGACATTTGGTATGTAAAAGGAGCAATATATCAAATAGAGCCTAGTTTCTAAAAAAGAAAAAAAATTAAGATTGATGAAAAAGTTTTCACCCTTATCAAATTATTCTCATGTCAAAGATTTTCAATTGGAGTTATCAGTTTTTTAATAAGGAAACCACAGATAATTTCAATTACTGAGTGTCATGAGCTGAATGGTTGCCCGAAAGATATGTCCATGTCTTAATCCCTAAAACCTGTAAACATTAATAATACCTAATACAGGCAAAAGATGTGATTACGTTAAGGACCTTGAGAGAAATTTATTCCGGATTATGTAGGTGGGTCCTAAATCCAATTGTATGTATCCTTGTAAGAGGGACACAGAGGGAGTTTTGAGACAGACATACATGAAAGAGAAGAGGGTAGGCACATGGAACAGAGAGATGTAACCATAAACCAAGGAAAGCCAACAGCCACCAGAAGCTGAAAGAAGCAAGGACAATTTCTCCTCCTACAGCCTCTGGAAGGAGCATGGCCCTGCCTGCAACTTGATTTCAGGCATTTGGCCCCCAGAACTGACCTGAGAGAGAATAAATCTGTTATTTTAAGCCACCAAAGTTGTAGTAATTTGTTATAGCAGCCACAGAAAACTAATACACTAATTAATATTATTAGTGTATAGTAATACACTATTAAAAGAGTAAACCTTAAAGTACACAAACTTTGAAATGAAAGAGTAGCCCTAAATTATAAATAAAATATATCAAGACCCAAGATACAGTAATACAGTAAGCTTTACAGTTGAAACTTTGAAACAAATCATAAGGTTTTACACATGACACAGATTATCACTGAGTGAACATAACAGAGGACCTTATAAACAGAAGTTTTACCTAATCTCTATATATTCAGCCACAATAGTAAACTGTAACAGGCAAGAGATAGAAAATATATTAAATTGAGCTTAATCTTCCAAATAATGCTAAAAAGCCAAATGACAGAATTAAAAACAGCCGTAAAATGCCCACAAGTAGATGTGGCTTCTGTAACTACACATCCTTAAGCATAAAGGAACCAACTATATAATCTGGTTGAGTGGGCAGAACCACCCAGAAATTGACAAAAAGAAGAGAATGACATGAGAATTATAAATCATATAGGCCACACACTCAGAAGAGGCCATGTGAAAAAAGAAAACAATGTATCTTCATGATCTGGCAACCACTTGGTCATTCTGACTCTTAAATAAGAAAACAAAAATAATCAAAGACTGTAACCTCTCTAAGCTCCAATATTCTCACCTTTAAAATTGGGATGCCAATGCCTACCTCATAGTGAGGTACTGTGAGGTGAAATGAAGTTACACATAGTGCTGGCCTATGGTTTGGGGCATAGCTCCTCTGCATAACCTGGCTGACTGGGAACTAATTACATTTGCTTTCTAGATGAAAAAATTCAGGGAATAGTTACTAGATTAACCCCCATTCCCCTCACAAAGTAAAACATCTTAAAACAGAAAGCTGCTTCTCCATTCTGTTGATACCTGAGGGTCCCAGCACTTACCACATCACTAGCGCTAGAGAACTCATTATTAACCAGACTTTCAAGAGCCATCCACCGAACTGGCCTGTTTTCATTATCCCCCAAACAGTGATAGTCCATGGGGAATAAGTCTCTGGAGAGGGCATTATCTGTGATCTTAACTTGAAGTGTGTCATCAATGCTGAAAAGTAAAGACAAGAATATAAAATGTAATCAGAGTATTAAAAAGTATAGATCATTTTTACCCTTAAATACAACACAAGTCCCACTGTGACTCCTAGAGAGAACCCCATGTCCAGGGAGCGCTACACATCAGATGACAGTAACGAGTTGAAGGCACCTACACACAGTTCCTAGCAGCCAGGTCTTTGTGGATGACTTCCCTTCTGGCCAAGTAGCTCATTCCACAGGCAATCTGAATAGCCATGTGTACCAGGTCTTGCTGAGAAATTGCCTGTGGTAACAGAAAATGACATGGTTTGCAAATAGCACCAAAATTATGATGGTGGCTGCTTATTTTATTTCACAATCCTACTCTATCCAAAAATACATCTTTACACCTACATACTGAGTTTTAAAAAGCTATTTCTTGACCAAGAATATGTTCCCATAGCTCCCTATACTTATACTATGATCCTTATTCTTCTGTAATGTAATTGAACATTTACTTGACTGTCTCAGCTCATCTTTTAGATGTATCTCCCTAACATCTAACACATCAATAAATATGTGTGATGAATGCTGAATTCTAAAGGCAATATTTCCAATGCTTATTATTCAATAACTTTTTTTTTCTTTTAAAACAGTAGTTTTCATTAGCAGACTATCTTTTGGGGATCATTTTCAAACTAATACCAGTCTACAGCTCTCTCTACTGATACGCTCCTCTAGATGTATGCCAGCATTGTGAGCTGAGGAATAAAACTCTTCTCCAAGTGATGCAGATGGGCCACAGCATCCAAACACTTACTGGGAACCCCAGCTTTAATCCTGTCAATTTGCAAAGCATACCAAACATATTAAGCCAAATACTCAATGCAGCCTTTGAATCCATTTTCTTCTGGCAACTGTAACAAGTACATTATTACAAATCCTAAAACCAAGTCGATGGGGCTGCAAGATACAACAAACAGCAAAAAAAAATACCCACCAGGCTTTACTACAGGTTGGTGCAAAAGTAATTGTGGTTTCAGCATTGTTGAAATTTGTTGTTTTATATTGGAATACATTCTTAAATAAATGTGGTTATGTTATACATTATTTTAATGTGTATTTCTCACTTTATTTTTTTTGCTAATGACTTATTACTTGCTGTTTATTTTATATTTATTTTAGACTATGGAAATGATGTTAGACAAAAAGTAAATTTGAGCAATTTTCGTATTCAAGTTCTAAATGGGTTGTAAAACAGCGGAGACAACTTGCAACAGCAACAACGCATTTGGCCCAAGAACTGCTAACAAATGTACAGTGCAATGGGGGTTCAAGAAGGTTTGCAAAGGAGACGAGAGCCTTGAAGATGAGGAGTGCGGTGGCCGGCCACTGAAAGTTGACAACAACCAATTAAGAACAATCATCAAAGCTGATCCTCTTACAACTACACAAGAAGTTGCTAAAGAACTCAACATCAACCATTCTACAGTAGTTTGGCATTTGAAGCAAATTGGAAAGGTGAAAAAGCTGTATGAGTGGGTGCCTCATGAGCTGACTGAAAATCAAAAAAATCGTCGTTTTGAAGTTCTCTTCTTGTACACAGCAACGATAAACCATTTCTCCATCAGATTGTGATATGTGACAAAACAAGGATTTTATACAACAACCAGCCACGACCAGCTCAGTGATGGAACAAGAAGACACTCCAAAGCCAAACTTGCACCAAAAAAAGGTTGTGGTCACTGTTTGGTTCTGCTGCTGTTCTGACCCACTACAGCTTTCTGCATCCCAGCAAAACCACTACATCTGAGAAGTATGCTCAGCAAATCAGTGAGGTGCACCAAAAACTGCAATGCCTTCGGCCGGCATTGGTCAACAGAAAGGGCCCAATTCTACTCCACAACACCTGACAGCGTGTAGCACAACCAACGCTTCAAAAATAGAACGAATTGAGCTACGAAGTTTTGCCTCATCCACCAGATTCACCTGACCTCTCAACAACTGACTACTACTTGTTGACTACCACTTGTCCAAGCATCTCGACAATTCTTTGCAAGGAAAACGCTTCCATAACCAGCAGGATGCAGAAAATGCTTTCCAAGGGTGCATCGAATCCTGAAGCATGAATTTTTACACTACAGGAATAAACAAATTTCTTTCTCGTTGGCAAAAATGTGTTGATTATAATGGTTCCTATTTTGATTAATAAAGATGTGTTTGAGTCTAGTTATAATGATTTAAAATTCATGGTCCGGAACCACAATTACTTTTGCACCAACCTAAATACTATTGCATGTTTGGAGTCTGACCAAATGCTTCACAGTTATGGACATAGCAGTTAAGAGAAAGAAATTCTTAGATGGACTGACATCTTACAGCCAAGCATATTAACAATATATCCACTTATCTCCCACAATCTAGACCTCTAGGCATTATCAGCTTTTGGTGAAATGCGAACCAAATGGCTCTGTAAAGTCTGTTTCCATTCCTAGAAGGGAAATCTAAACAAGTGTCTTCAGAGATTTATCAAGAAAATGACTGAGATGGTATTACAAAGGGTTTGAATTCATTATAAATAAACACACAATGAAAATACACGTAAGGAAAAACTTCATCATCAGCAAAGTGTCTCAAGACAGGAATCACAAACATCTTCATTTTCTTTTAAATCAACAGGTTATAAATATCTCATTTTCAGTTTCTTTTTTTCAGGCCTTTCAACAGTTTATATGTAAAAATGCTAATATCAACTTTCAAAGACATTACAGAAACTACCAGTAAATAATTGGTATTTTGGCAACTTTTTCTCACCTGTGGATTATTGGCCTCTACTAATTTGCACTGCCGTAAAAACAATTTAAGATTCCCCCAATTCATGTAAGGCAATATCACCATGGGCTTTTCTCCTTCTTCTATACACACATGAGTAATAGGAAGAAGATTTCTATAAAATAATAAGAAATTGGGAGAAAGACAAATGAAATCTAAAACCTCAGGGGCTTATTTTTAACTTAATAAAGATAACTTAAAACAAAACCCCAAACATACTTAAAAACACGATTACCACTAAGAGTGTAAAATTACAAATGATCTATATTTTAAACCAGACTTAAATGTTCCCCATATATGTACATTCTTGACAGAGAAAAATTATAAACTTAAAGTTGCTTCCTGTGGATTAGATTCTCTGAAGATACACTCTAGCCATACTAAATCTTTCCTCCAAAGGGTAATCAGAGACACCTAAAAAATAACTTGACCATAAGTATATTATGACAATATCCCACTTATTCCATCATCACACTTACTTAAAAAACAAAGGCCGGATCCAGACTGTGGTCATGAATATAATAATCAAAAAGGTGTCTCGGAGGCTGAAACTGCCACAAAAGCCACGAAGTCTTTAGCTGGTCACGTGGGATTTAGAATCAGATTTCTGAATCCCAGATTTACTGTTTACTACCTGTGTTATGATCTCTTTCTTGGCCTTACTTTCCATCCTTATAACATGGGGATCCCACCAACCATAAAAGGTTGCTTTGATGTGCAAAATAAAACCAAGCACATAGTAGACAATCTTGTTCCTATTTTAATTTCTATGGCATACATACATACATTTCATCCTAGTGCCTAATGACACTGCTTCCACTGATACCTGGAAGTAACTGCTAATTTTTCCCAAGGTCATGTAACTTTTTACATAATTATCTCATCTTTCCCACTAAGCTGAAAATTGCTAGAAGGCAAAAACTACCATAGACTCCCCCTGACCCATCCACTGTAGACTCTTAATTTTTACATCCACCACTTTGTATTCTGTGACTTATAAAACAAACATTTAACCAACTTGTAATACAATATCCTTATGAACATTCCTACTCCTTAACTTAGCAAATTCTGCTTCTAAGGATGTTTAATAAGGAAATGATATATCAAACATAAAAAGCTATATAAACAAGGATAGTTAATGCAATATTAATAGTAAAAAGTTGCAAACAACTTGAATGCCCCAAAGTAATAAAGAATAATAGGATAATATGTAACAATTAAATGGTCACAAAGATGTAATGAGATATGAGTAAGAGCTTATCTTATAGGAAAGCAAGATGCAAAATTCACATTTGCAGGATAATCACAAATATGGAGAAAAAATAAAATTCCGCACAGAAATATGGCAAGAGTTAGGAGTTATCTTTGAGTTGTGGGAGTATAGACAATTTCTACCACGCTTTTCTGTATTTCCTAAAAATTGTCTCAAGTGAACATGTAACACCTTTTAAACCACAGTTATAAAACTGTGTCATGACCACGACTGCACGAGTGGCAAAGCTGTGGGCTCCCCCTCGTGTTTGCAGGAGTTACTAACAGGGAAAGTACTGACCCTGAGAAGCTGGGAAAATGAGGACACAGGGATCAGTAAACCTGTAAGAGGCAACCTCTCTGTGAGTGATGCTGATTATTAGTCCCATTTTATAGGCAAGGAAACCCATGCCAGGGAAGAAAGGTTAGGTAACCTGCCAAGGACAAAAAGCAAGTAAATGGAGAAAAAAATTCAGATCTTCATCTGATTCCAAAACCCTTATGTTTTCTCCTGGACTACTGGACAGGACATTCCCTCCCCAGGGAACAAGGACAAGTACAGGGGAGACTATAGAGCATCCTTTCCACCAATTCCCATGAACACTAAAATGATTACAGGTTTACACTCAGTATTAAACCAGGCATATATGATTTTAGGGCAAATATGAAAAATTGTCCAATCTCTTTAACCCCCAAAAGATGATTTCTATGCTCCTTTCTTCAAGACTGAAATTCATTTAGCAGAGTTAAAGGTATTTTATCCAGGAACAATAAGATTACCAGATGAGGTCAAATCTTCTATTGTACCACAGAGGATTACCCATTAGTAAAGGCGACAAATTTCACGAAGATGTTTCAAAGTACAAATGGCTGCTTTTCATTCTGCCCATTTTATAAAGAAAAGGAGGATAAAAGAGGAAGGTCTGGGATCTTTAAGAGTAGGTAAGAGCCAAAGGAGGTGCTGTAGAGGAGAAAAGGCAGAGGAAGGGTAGGTTCTGCAGGCTTGACGTGAGCACTGCCTCTCCTTCCCAGTCTTGCTGAGTGCACCTGCAGGGGAAGAGCTGTGAGGCATTCAGCCTAAGGAGCGCTACCATCAGGCATCGTGGGCCAGTGGGCCAACGGAGGAGCTAAACTACAAGCAGAAATAGCTCGATGACTTTGATATGAAGCACTTCTGATGAAATTAAAATAGACTGATATTTTATCTGTACAGCTATTTTAACTTATAATAAAAATTAATTATTCTCAAAAATTCTAGTAGAAAAAGGAGTGAAATGAAAGGATTTCAAAATGTTTTAAAGTATTTCAATACTTGCACAATCCTTCTTCATGGAATGTTGAAACATGAAGCAAACGTGAAATGCATGCCACAACCAATTAAAAAGGTAAAATCTGAAACTAGATACCATTTCTTGCTGAGTGTATTGCGTTTGCTTGATCAATTCTATTATATGATCTCTGAAGATAATTTCATTTTTATTCTTTGTGCCTAACAGAGTTCCAAGTACAGAATGGGTACTTAATAAATTAAAATGAAAGAATGAAGAAACAAGTACATACACATAGCCCATGAATAGACGTCAGAAGTCAAAAATAAATGGCAGGTCCTGGTCACCTTAAAAATGGGATGAACTGCTATAGTGAATGGAAAGAATAATATACTTTCTACACATTGACAATGTATTTTGTTCATTATAACTAGGAGTTCAGGTTATCACTTCATAGCCAGGAAGAACAATTAACCATGACAAGCTATAACCTAGCTTTGTAAGACTTTCCTCAATCACTCTATGTCCAGTATTAAATAACCCAATTCCGTATGTCATGTCATTCCACTCTGTAAGGATATCCTGGGACCACTAATTCATCCTGGTAGGATGTTGGAAAGCTTTACAGCTTAATGCTGCATGAGAATGCTGCAAATGCTTGTTCTGAACATTTTCAGCCAAGACATCTTCAGGACTACAGTGAATATAAAATTGCTTCTTGGGAAAATCCTGGCTTTGTCTACATTTATCCCTGCCACTCACTTCTGTGCTCAAGTGGTACAGAACGTCATCAGGGTAAGAACATTGGCTAGGTACTAAATACTAAGTTAATATTATATACTAGGGTTAAATACTTTGATTTTTTCCCCCTAGGGTCAGCATAAAAGAACATCGAATACTCCTAACACTGCCAAAAAGCACATTTCCAATATTCCAACTTTGTTTTTTTCCTTTTTGCTGAGATTTATCAACTTTTAGTGTTTCTTTCACCCAGAAGCTAAGAGCTGTTTTATGTCCAATCACAGCAAAAATACTTCTCTCTTTACTGTTTGCTTATTGTTTTCTTCTCTACCACCACAATGCCAAAAAACTCAGTTTCATTTTCATTACCATTTTATTGATCTTATTGTAGCTGCCTTTTTTTCAGTCCCTCAAATTCTTTCGAATACGAACTAAAATAATAAAAAAATTCAATACTAAAGTTCTATGTAGTCAACTTATTTTTTAACAGAGCTCAAGGAATTACCTGAAGTACACAGTAATTAAAATATATTTTTTCAGAAATCCATAAACATCTTCCAGTAGGGATGGTCACAGTTTCATTTTTAAACATACGTGTTCGGAACGAGTGCAGTGGCTCATATCTACAATCCCAGGACTTTGAGAGGCTGAGACACAAGGATCACTTGAGGCCAGAAGGTCAAGACCAGCCTAGGCAGCATAGCAACCCTGTCTCTATAAAAAAACTTTTTAAAAAATTAGCCAGGCATGGTGGTGCATGCCTATAATCCTAGGTACTTGGGAGGATCTCCTGAGCCCAGGCATTTGAGGTTGCAGTGAGCAATGATCGTGCCACTGTACTCCAGCCTGGGCAACAGAATAACACCCTATCTCAAATTAAAAAAAAATTAAAAATTAAAATTAAAAAAATTTAAAAATAAACATACGTGATTAAATTTTCAGTAGGCAGACAAATTATATTGACTTTATATATTGCTTTAAAAAAAAAAAAAGCTTTGGTCCAATATTGATATTGCCACATATTATATTTAAGCTCCTTCTCAAAAAGTAGAATTTTTTGTTATAGTTCTGTGAATAGGATATAATGCTTTAAAAAAATCTCTTTATATAGCACAAGTATTTCTTTTAAATCATACTATGACTTACTGATCATGTACAAAGAATTGGTTAAATAAAATGTGGTACATCCTTTCAATGAAATACTGTGTAGCCTTTTAAAATGGCAATATGGATTTATAGTTACTGACATGAAAAGTTAGACACATCATTTCATTAAATTCAGAAGCATGTTAACCTTGTCAAAGATAATAATGGTATTATGATTATATAGGAAAATGTCTTCATTTTAAAAAAATACATACTGGACATGCACTAAAAATGTTGAGATGTCTAATTTACTATAAATATTTCCACATACAAATATATGGATATATCTAAAGATAGAGATCTCTAGATACAGATGACAGATACACATACACACGCACAAAGCAAATATGACAAAATGTTAACCATCACTGCATCTAGAAAGTAAGTTTACTGGTGTTTGTTATTCTTGTCTTTAGTGTTCTATATGTTCAAAAATTTCATAGCAAACACTTTTAACATATATATTTCACCATCTTATTTTTTAAGGGAAATATGCATATAAATATGTATAAACTATTTCTGGAAAGATTAGCTATGATTATCCAGATGTGGGCTTATACAGTATTCTTTACACTTCATTGTGCTCGTAAATTTTGTGTAATGAGCATGCATTTCACTTTTATATTCAGAAAAAAAGATTAAGCTATTACATAAAGCTTTCGATTCAGAACACATTACAATGTTCTTTAAATAAAAATGCAGCATTAAGCGTTGCATGCTTGACACTGAAATGCTGGAGGTTTGTTTCTCCTCTCACCTGTGATGAAGACCTCGCAGCTTACAACTTTCAGTGAGCATCATCGTCACCTGAATTTCAGAAGCTTGATCTATATAAAGAAAAGAAATTGTCTTGAATAATAATACTATATATATGACATTAATATTTTCTGCTATTAGTAAATAATTACCTTGGACTACATTTTCATCTTAAGTTAGAGGAAAATCTAAATAGATCTAGCCTAAAGTTCTACTGCAGTAGATAAAGTCTCATCAAATAGGTTAACTTTCTGAGAAATTTTTACATAAAAATTAGAAATTCAATAAAGTTCTATAAACAAAGTAGAAAAAGCAATAACAGACTGGAAAAATATCCGCAACAAGTCAATAAGGAAAACAAGTAAAAATGAGGCAGATGATACATTCATATAGTTTACTGAGAAAAGACAAAACAAATGACCAACAAAATCACAAAATGATTCTTAGCCTCACTCCTAAGTAAAGAAATGCAGGCCAGGCAAGGTGCCTCATGCTATAATCCTAATACTCTTGGGAGGTCAAGGCAGGAGGACTGCTTGAGGCCAGGAGTTAGAGACCACCCTGAGCAAGATCCCGTCTCTACAAAAAAAATAGAAAAATTATCTGGGCATAGTGGCATGCGCCTGTAGTCCTAGCTACTCAGGAGGCTGAGGCAGGAGAACTGCATGAACCCAGGAGTTTGAGGCTGCAGTGATACTGCCCTCTAGCCCACGCAACAGAGTGGGACGCTGTCTCAAAAAACAACAACAAAAAAAAAAAAAGAAAAAAAGAAAGAAGGAAAGGGAAAGGGAAAGGAAAGAAAAGGCAAATTAAACTAGGAAATACCATCTCCCCACTCCTCACAAGCCATCCTACCTGCAGTCAGCTTGAGAGACAAAAAATCCAGCTCCCTGCCAGTTTAGGCAAGAATATGAGGAATCAGGTTCATTAGTTATCACCTTGGATAGGTGGGGGAAGCAACATGTAACAAAATTTTAAAATGCAGATACACTCTGCATCATCAAGCCTGCTGCTAAGAGTCTACCCTACAGACATATTCACAAAAGCTCATCTATATATAATGTAACAAGAACACTGTTAAACTGTAACAGCAAAAAACTCAGAACCAAAAGCATTTATCAACAGAGAACTAATTAAATTGGCACATTGGAATACCATGTGGCTACTTTTAAAAAACGAGATTGGGCCAGGCACGGTGGCTCACGCCTGTAATCCTAGCACTCTAGGAGGGCGAGGTGGGTGGATCGTTCAAGGTCAGGAGTTCAAGACCACCCTGAGCAAGAGTGAGACCCCGTCTCTACTAAAAAATAGAAAGAAATGATTTGGACAACTAAAAATATATAAAAAAAATTAGCGGGGCATGGTGGCACATGCCTGTAGTCCCAGCTACTCGGGAGGCTGAGGCAGAAGGATTGCTTGAGCCCAGGAGTTTGAGGTTGCTGTGAGCTAGGCTGACGCCACGGCACTCACTCTAGCGGGGGCAACAAAGCAAGACTTTGCCTCAAAAAAAAAAAAAAAAAATGAGATTGGCCTATATGTACTGACAGAGGAAGATCTCTAAGATATATTAAACTTTAAAAACAAAGTGTAACCTGTTTATACAGTTGGTTATGTTTTAAAAACAAAATTATTTGAAAAATTAAATTTATTTAGGAACATTTTTTTCTTATTCATAGACAACATCATAATAAATTGTTTATGGATGGCAGTTACTTTTAGAGATAGGTGTATTTATATTTTGTACTTTCTATTCTATTTACACTTCCTAACCATACAAACATACAACTATTAAAAAATAACTACAGAAGTTCTGATTGGAGATTACGGCCTATTTTATTGCTTTCTTCTTTTTACCTCTTTTTGGTTAAAAACAAACAAAAAGAACTAATATTAAATTAGTGGAAAATCAAGTTAACTTTCATAGATAGCCCAAATTAGGATATTACTATTCCATTTTATTTTTAGCTTCTGAACACATGAGCTTTGGTCCAAAGTAGCAAAACAGAACTAAGGTGGACTTTTAGGTCAATGTTTTTGAAACAAAACATGATAATGCAATTTATCTTTATTCTGTACCTCTAAAATAATTTTTAAGCCATCAAATATTTGCACCGATTCACAAGGATTTCTCATCTTACAGGGACCACTATCTTAATAACATAGAAGAATTTCTCCACTGTTTGAAAAGGCCCAAAAACTTTGCTATGAAGCACTTTTGATGAAATTAGACTGATATCTTTGACTTACATAACTATTTTAACTAATAATAAAAATTAATTATTCTCACATTTTCATTAAGTGAATACTGTATTTCCACTATAAAATTGAAAATGAGTTTGAATTTTTAAAAAATAGTTTTTAAATATCAAAAACAAACATAAGAGTATAATGAATCATTTAAAACCCTTTTAAGGAAATGAATAACTAATTTTTATGTCAATAATAAAAACAGTAATAATTTATAAAGCTCTGACCAATGCGATAAGAGGCAGAAAAAGATATAAAAGATTGGCAAAGCCAAGATCCACATTCCAGCCCACCTAGTTAAATGTTGAACCAACAATAAAACCAGTCTATTGATCACAGGCACTATGACTGTCACATCTGCTCTTTAAAAGTGGAGCTGTCAAAACTGAGAGATCTCAAATTTCATTTACTTCCAAGTCTACCCATATGAATATCATTCCCTGCTTCACTCTCTCTCCCATTACTTGCTAGTAGTGCTCCCTTTCCAGATAACTTCTCTTGGGTAAGACTTTTACAGGAATGTAAAATGGGTGGACAAAAAGTCAAGGTCTTAAAACACTTGGTATTTCTTTGGAAGAGGTGTTTCATGCCAATGTCTGTTGGAATAAACTGTAGGTGTCTAAAAACTTCTTAAAACTTGGGATCATTTAGTAAACGGCAGAATGTGCCTTTATTACTCCTTCTAGAATCTAACTAATTTCTTTTTTTTTTTTTTTTTTTTTTTTTGAGACAGAGTCTCACTCTCTTGCCTGGGGCGAGTGCCGTGGCGTCAGCCTAGCTCACAGCAACCTCAAACTCCTGGGCTCAGGCAATCCTACTGTCTCAGCCTCCTGAGTAGCTGGGACTACAGGCATGCGCCACCATGCCCGGCTAATTTCTTCTAT
>CAUYSK010045686.1:0-11349 GCA_963575035.1 Avahi laniger | reverse complement strand
GGGGGGTATTTGGCTGTTTCTGATTTCTCTGATGCAACCCCCCCAAAAAAGTGGGGTCACTCTGGAAAAAGAGACCCAGTGTCCAGGACTCCTGGTTCCAGAGGATGCATCCCCAGCCCCAGCCCTGGGCCCCCGGATATGGGCACTGGGGGGAGTGACCTGGGACACCAGGTGTCTCTCAAGCCCAAGGCTCAGCCCCTCCCCAGGGATCCCCCTACTCACACTGGGGCTCAGGGCAGGCACCCGCCTGGCCTCCCGCTCTCTCCTCTCCTCTTCAAGGCAAGTTCCTGAAACAGGCTGCAGTCTGGTGTCTGTCCCCAGCCCTGTCGTTAATGGCTTAGCCTCCGACAGGCCCCAGGGCTGGGGATTGCAACACCTTCCCAGCCTCCCTCGTGCCCTCCCTTGCGCCGTCGTGGGCACAGGCAGCCCCTTCCTCCCAGGAAGGAGCCTGTGAGGGAAACTGGTGAGGCCCAGGCAGCCTTCCTGCCTCGGGGGTCTTAAAGGGCTGGGGACTGTGGCAATGAAGTCCCCCTCCCCTGCCTCCGGATTTCCTGAGCTCAAAGCTTTGAGGCTGGGCAGGGCCCAGGCTCCAACCTGGCTGGGTGCCACCCCTATGCCCCCTGCCCTGGGGAGCATCCCTTGGAGACAGCCCCTGGCTCCAAGGCTCCCTCAGCTCTGAGCCTCCTGTTGGCACCAGCCTTGGGCCCTCATCCTCACAGTACCCAGGAGGGCGTCCTCCAGGTTCCAGCGAATTTTATAACATGATACCCACTGTCCCCCTCTTTGCTACATATTCCCCATCATCCAGGCCAATGGAGAAATGGGCACTCTGGGTACAAGATGGGGGAATGTCTTTGTAAGGCACAGGGTCTTCATATGTTCACTCAAAATTATTAATAGTAACGTTTACTCACAATGGATATGTTACACTGAAGTTTTTCTTTTTTTGAGATAGGATCTTGCTCTGTTGCCCAGGTTGGAGTGCAGTGGCATCATCGTAGCTCACTGCAACCTCAAACTCCTGGCCTCTAGTGATCCTCCTGCCTCAGCCTCCTGAGTAGCTGGGACTACAGGTGTGCCCCGCCATGACCAGCTAATTTTTTTATCTTTAGTAGAGACAGGATCTTGCTGTGTTACCCAGGCTGATCTGAAACTCCTGGCCCCAAGTGATCCTCCTGCCTTGGCCTCCCAGAGTGCTGGGATTATAGGCATGAGCCACCGTGCTCTATACTGAGTATTTTTTAAGTGGCTACATTTTATGTCTTTTATCGTCTATATTCATGTTTCCCCTGCAATTGTTTACAAATGATTTTTGGAGAAAGCTTCAGACTGCCGATAGTTTATT
The DNA here is from genome assembly GCA_963575035.1 of Avahi laniger. Lineage (NCBI taxonomy): Eukaryota > Metazoa > Chordata > Mammalia > Primates > Indriidae > Avahi > Avahi laniger. Next base: position 10,004 of record CAUYSK010045686.1, on the reverse strand, counting down.
GGATTCATGACCCAATAAAGGTTAGGTGCCAACAGACTAGCAGAGTGTCCTTAACATGTGATCCTGCTCAGGAAAAGTGGGCTTCTGGCTCTGGTGTGATGCGGTAGACCAGGGCTGCAGTTCTCTTTCCAGATCGAATTACCCCACTGCCTGCTGGAACGCTGCCCCACCCAAGATGTCCCACAGGCTCTGCATGCTCAGCAAATCCCATTGACTCTTCCTTCAACATACAACCAGATTCCTGGGTATGCAGGTATTCACCGTAAAATTCAACTTAGCTCTCTGATTGAATATTTTCACAACAACATGTTGGAAAATATAAATATCACTTAAACCAACATGAGCCAGGTCTAAGCCACTCTTACCTCTTGCCTACATCATGGCAACAGCCCCCTCCCTGGTCTCCTGCTTCCATTCATCCTTGTTCCCCACCTGTCTGCTATTCCTTCAGTAGCCAATGTGATATTGATCAAAGAGAAGTCGGATCATGTCATCCTCTGCCCTCAACCCTACAATGCTTCCATCTCACTCAGAGTCAAAGCGAAAGCCCTTTCAATGGTCTACAAGCCCCTACACAGCCCGGCGCCCCCATTCCTCCCTGACCCCTCTCCTGTTCTCTCCCCTGCTGCTTTGCTCCAGCCACTGTTTTCCTTGATTCTTGAACTTGTTAGGCTGCTTCCTGCCTCAGGGCCTTTGCACTTGATGTTTTTTTTTTTTTTTTGCCTGGACTCTTTCCCCCCAAATAGCTACATGAATCATTCCCTCCTCTTCTTTAGGCCTTTGCTTAAATGTCACCTTCTCATTGAGGTCTTCTCTGACCACCCTTTTAAAAAATCACAAGCCCCTTCCCCACTCCCTATTTCTCTTTCCCGGAATCCCTTTTCACCACCTGATATTGACCTTCTCCACCCCCTACTAGAGTGGAAGTTCCATAAGAGTAATGCTTTTTGTCTGTTTTATTCAAAACTCTATCTCCAGCGTCTACAACACTGCCTGTCACATAGTGAGACCTCCATACATGTTTGTTGAATGAATAATTGAATGGCTGAATCTGTCCTCTGTGTCACCAAATCTGTCTTCAGTCCTGAGTGCCTCATCTTGGTAAATTAACCACCCTTCCCCTCCCCGAGTCACGCAGCCCAGGGACTCAGGAGTCATCAATACACCCCTTCCCCACACTCCCACGTCCAATCAGGTCTTTGGGAGGGATTTGCTCGTCATTCAGCAAATGTGCTTGGAGCAGGCGCAGGAATGCAGCGGTGAGCAGAGGCTTTGGTTCTTGCCTTCCTGGCGCTCCCTTCTCAGTCTTGTCAACAGGCCTGCGATCTGTCTCCTCTCCCCGCGTTTTTCAGAGGCTCCACATGGCATCCTAACTCCTTAATGGACGATCAAGATACCCCCGCCTCCCTCTCCCGCATCACTGGGCTGCGCTTCCCCAGATGCTCCGCTTCGTGCTCGAGTAATGCCGAATGTGCTTGTATTTCCCTGTCTGCCCCGGGCTCTGGGACACCTCTGTGCCTTTGCTCTTGCAGGTCCCCTGTCACCTCCTCCTGCCCCAGTCCTATTCCTGAGCCAGCCCAGGCCTCCAGCCTGTGCTGAGCCTCTCCCGGGGCTTCTGCCCCTTAGCTGGGTCAGGTGCCCTCCCTCCTGCGCATCCTGTGACGCTGCAGTGGGGGCTGGCTGTCTACCGCCTCCATTCCACTGAACTCTTTGAGGGCAGACACTGCATTCTCTCCTCTGCCTCCCAGCCTCAGCACAGGGCCGGGCATGCGGAGGATGCTCAGTGCGTATCTATTGGGCTGCAGAATGTTGGAGAAGTTGTTTACCCTCTCCAAGCCTCTTTTTTTTAATTAAATTTTTTTTTTATGTTTTCATTTTTCTTTTTAAGAGATGGGGTCTTTCTTTGTCACCCAGGCTGGAGTGCAGTTGCATGATCATACCTCACTGTAACCTCAAACTCCTGGACTCAAGTGATCCTCCTGCCTCAGCCTCCTGAGTAGCTGGGACTACAGGAATGCACCACCATGCCCAGCTAATATAAAAAACCTTTTTTTGGAGACAAGGTCCCACTCTGTTGTCCAGGCTAGAGTGCAGTGGCATCATCATAGCTCACTGCAACCTCAATCTCCTAGGCTCAAGCTATCCTACTGCCTCAGCCTCCCTAGTAGCTGGCACTATAGCTGTACACCACCACACTGGGCTAATGTTTTTTTTTTTTTTTGTAGAGATGGGTTGTTGCTCTTGCTCAGGCTGGTCTCAAACTCCTGGCCTCAAGTGAACCTCCCATCTTGGCTTCCTAAAGTGATAGGACTACCAGGGTGAGGCTCTGTGCCCAGCCAAAAAATTTTTTTAGAGATGGGATCTCACTATGTTGCCCAGGCTGGGGAGCCACTGTTTCCTTATCTGTCACAGGGGAAACAACTCCTTCTAGGGGTTTTGTGAGAATGAAATGAGCTATCAGAAGTACAGCACCTAGCATGGTAACCAGCACATAGTAGGTTTTCAGTAAATTTGCTTTCCTTTTTCCCCTCTGCACGATTCAATATTTTGGAGTAAGTAAGATTTTACTGATCTCATTTGTGTTCCATTCTCCACTGAAGACCTGCACCAGGAAATGGAGCGCAGCAGCTGAAGTAAAAGTTAGCTTTAAGGAAATGAAAGTTAGATTTCAGGAAGAACTTTTCTTAGGGGAGAGGCATTAGAGTGTACAGAGGTTAAGACCATGTGTCGAGGAGTCGGACTTCTTGGTTTCTCCACTTACTACCTGTGTGAGCCTGGACAAGTGTTTAACCTCTCTGAGCCTCGGTTTTGTCATCTCTAAAATGGGGAAAGTATCTGCTTCATGGGATTCTTGAGAGAAATCAGTGAACGTAAGTGGACCATAGCCAGGCACACAGTAAATGCTTAATAAGTGCTTACTATGGTGAGCTGAAAAGCACAACACAGATGGGGAGTCATCTCCTCCACCTGCACCCGGTATCTGCTCTGAGGATAGAAACTTCCTCCTCCAGCTGCCCTGCCGCCCGCCCCTCCTCCATGGGACAAGTTTCTGTGGGTTGGAAACCCCAGTAAGGGAGCCCTGGGGAGGGAACCCTGTTCTTGGCGGCCCAGCTACTGAGGGCCGGGCCGTTTCTGTTTCTGTTTCTGTTAGTGCCTGTGATGTGTGTGTGGGGGTCAAGGAACAGCTCATTCCAGGCGGGCCAGGCGGGGCCCATGGGCTCGCCAGGGCAGTGTCCGGAAGTGGGGGCTGTGCTGTGCTCGTCTGCCCGGGCCTGGGCTGGCTGGAATACAGCAGGCGGCCGAGATTGTGCAAACAGGTCGTTGTGCAAACACACCCCTGTGTGTGACCTCGATTGTGCAAACAGGTGTTTACTGGAGGCTGCTTACAAAAAAGCACCCGAGCTGTTGACTTAGAAACCAAAACCTGGACACTGCTTCTTCCCTGAGCGTGCCCTGAACTTCCTGCCTTCCGGCCTTTGTGCAGGCTGTCCCCTCTGCCTGGCTGCTGTCCCTCGCCCTCGCTTCAACTGTTGGAATTTTACCCATTTTTCAAGGTTCACGAAAAATGCCATCAAGTCTTTCTTCATAAACTTTTCCCTGATTTGCATAATCAAGGCATTTGCTACATTGTTAATGTCCTGGTCATGTTTTACCTTATGGCTCTTAAGACTGAGCTCCCTGAGTTCAAGGATCTTTCCTTAGTCACCGCTGAAAGGTTGGGAAAGCGAGGCCCAGAGAGGGAAAGTGACCTGCCTGCGTCACACAGCCAGCTTGAGGCAAGGCTGGGCTCTAAATCAGGCCTCTGCACTTTTCTGCCACACTCAGCCCCTCTCTCTCAGACCCCATCCACCTCTGACCTGGCGTTTTTGTCTTTGCTCTACCCCTGGGTTGAGGCGGGGCTCCTGCTGGAACCTGAGGGAAGGGTGGGATTTACACAGAGCAGGGAAGGGTGTGCTGGGCAGGGGAACAGCAAGAGCAAAGGCTGGAATGGGAAGAGTGGATGGGGCCATAACAGAAGGAGGAGGGGAGGGCATGGCCTGGGAATGGTGGTGGGGGCGGCATTCTAGACCAAGTGATAACATTGACTTTGCATGTCCTTGAGCAGCACCTCATAATCTTGCCCCGCAGACCCCAGCTCCCCTGGATACACCACACACGCCCCAAACTAATCATGCCCCCAGCTGGGCTCTTCCACATTCTCTCCTGAACACCTGCTCTTCTGTCCTGGTGAAAGGCATCTAGACGCCTGGCTGGGCCTGGCCTCCGCCCCGCGCCTCACCCCACATCCGGCCTGTCACTCCTTCCCGTGGGTTCTGCCCCTTCTTTCCCACCTTCTGCCCCTGCAGGAATCCAGGCCACCATTGTCACTTATCCGATGACCATAGCAGTGTCCTCCTGGTCTCCCTGCCTTCATTCCTGGGATCCCGCACTTGCTATACTCAGTTGGAGGGCTTCTTCCAAATCAGGAATTCCAGCATGTCACCGCCCGGCTGAGAACCTTCCGTTGGTTCCTTTCTGGCCATGGGATAAAGTTCTAAGTCTTCCCCATGGCTTTTTTTTTTTACCCCATGGCTTTTGAGGGCCTTCAAAACCAGGCCCCTAATCCTCCCCTATTCCCCCAGCCTCCTCGTGATACTCCCTTTCCCAATCTGCCCTTCTTTTTCACCAGCCCGACGCTTCAGTTTACCATCAATCACGTCCGATCATGTGTTGCTTTTTTCACAGCTCTAGGTCTTTCCCTTACTATTCCTTTTGATTGGGATGCCCTTCCCCTTATTTCTGTGTCTGAAGAAATCCCTTTCATCCCTCAAAACCCAGCTGACATGTCACCTTCCCTGGGAAGCCTTCCCAGATTTCCCAGGCTGGGTTAGGTGTTGCCCACGTGGGTTCCCAGGTACTTGGTGAAGGCAGGGTTGGATCTGTGACCCCAGGACCCAGCATGGGCCCTGACATGGAGAAGGTGTCTGTGAAAGGTTGCTGTACAATTTGGATGTTGGAGCTGGGTCTTCAGGCCCAAAGGTCTCCCAGTGGCCATTTAGTTACCGGCTGAGGGGACTGGAGGAGTGTCTTCCACGGGTGGCAGCTAGCACTGCATTCTCCTGCTTCCCTGGTGCTCAGATTGGCAGGATTTTCTGCCTTTGATTGGTGTCCTCAAATGAGAAATGAATTAATTAGGACATCATTGATCCTGAATGCCGGTGAACAAAGCACAGGGCTCTGGGCTGTGAGGAGGCTGGGACGGCTGCCCAAATGTTGTCTGGGGGCTGCCTCTTGGGAAGGAAGCAGAATTCTAGTTCTGAGTGGGCAGGAGGGAAGACTTTCCCTCCCTCTTCTCCCCGCTTGTGGTCCGCTGGCCAGGAGGGCCTTATCTGGCTGGTGGCAGGATTGGGAGTAGCCAGAGGGAGGAGTCCCTCAGCCAGGCCAGCTTCTGCCCTACTCGCGGGCTTCCCGGGACGAGGGAGCTGGACCCATCTGGCAAGGGACGGAGGTCGCCTTCCCACCAGGCAGCCGATTTATGTCCCCTCAGCACTGGGGTGGGCAGGTAGAAGGGAGAAGACAGGGGCATTTTTCCTAAAATCTTGCCAGGAAGAGCGGCCAGGAGAAGTCAAATGACTGTTTAAGGCTAGAGAGAGGCGAATGCAAGTGCGGAACTCCTGGGATCAGAAGCTCGGGTCTGCGCTCTCCTCTGCTTCCTGGGGAGTCCGACCTTGATCCCGAGAGGGAAGAGGGGCTCCCAGAGGTAGCCAGTCCACTCCCTTGGTTCCATGTCTCTGCGGCTGCAGCCTGGACCCAGATGGGGGCTCCTGCCCACGGGTAAGCCTTTGGTCTGGGGCCACAGGGAGCAGAGAGATGGTGTCTTTTGTGGTTAAAGCTGTTCTCACGAGGGGTCTAGACTGCTGGGACAAGGCCACATGTGTTATCTCTGTCACCTTTCTGGCCTCCCAGGTGGTTCTCCTGTGTTTCCTGGAGTGCCCATTTTATTCAATTCATCCGTTTGTTTATTTGCCCACTCCCTTGCCCCGCCTTCTCACTCTTCTTTCCACTCGCCCTGTCACTCACCCGTCCAACCACCCGTCCGCCTGTCCACCCATTCACCCATCTATTCACCCGCTCATCCATCCAGCCACCTATCTGTCCTTCAGACCCGTCCACTCACTCACCCGTCCACCCACCACTCATTAATCCAGTAAATATTTTTGAGCACCTACTAACAGCCAGGCCCTGCACTTGGACCTGAGGGTGGTGTGTGAATAAAACCCCAGGATGACATGATCTGTGACAAGCAAACTTTCTGTAGCCCCAACCTCTTCACGGGACCTCTGAGTGCCTCCCATCCCTGAGGACACCACACCACCTCCTGCAGCTCTCGTGAGTGGACGCAGCTCCTTCCCCCAAGCTCCAGGTATGGCAGGAGCCAGAAATGTGTTTGGATTTCCTCTTGACCCAGATGTGTTACATGCAGATGTGGCTCCAGTGCCCTCATTTAAAGCCCTTGCCCTGTGGAGCTGTGCCAACTTCTGCCTCTCCCTGCCACCCTCCTCTGCTGGCCTCCAGTCACTTGGCCTCACTCCCTTGATGTGGGCGCCTGCCTCATAGTCTTCCTCTCTACTGCTACTCTGCCACAGTTTGGGGGCCTTATGGCCACAAGGGTGCTGCTCCCATACCCTGGTTTTCAGTTCCCTGACTGGCTGAGCTGCAGGGGTTTTTCCACTGCAGCCACCTGATACCCTGGTCACGCCACAGCCCTTTTCACGGCCTGGATCTGCTCCACCTTTAGAATCTCCGGCTCCAACACCCTCTCTTTGATACGGTCTCGCCCTTTCTAGCTCTTACCTCCAACCCTGCAGCCCCGGCTCTCTGAGCCCAGAGAGGCCTCCAGGCCCCACTCCCTCTGTTTCCTCATCTATCACCTCCTCCTCACCTCCCTTCCTTTCTTCTCCCGCCCAGAGCCCAGCACTAAGTCACTGAGGAGTCTCTTACCTGTGCCGGCAAGATTTTTGTATTAGGTTGGTGCAAAAGTAATTGCGATTTTAACGTTGACATTTGCCGTTTGATATTGGAATACATTCTTAAATAAATGTGGTTGTGTTACACATCATTTTAATGCCATTATGCTTTTTGCTAATGACTGATGCTGTTTATTGTATATTTATTTTAGATTATGGAAATGATGTTAGCCAAAAAGCAAATTCAAGCGATTTTCTTATTTGAGTTCAAAATGGGTCATAAAGCAGTGGAGACAACTCACAACATCAACAACGCATTTGGCCCAGGAACTGCTAATGAACGTGGTTCAAGAAGTTTGCGAAGGAGACGAGAGCCTAGACGATGAGGAGCGCAGTGGCCGGCCCTTGGAAGTTGACAGCGACCAGTTGAGAGCAATCATCGAAGCTGATCCTCTTACGACTACACGAGAAGCTGCCGAAGAAGAACTCAATGTCACCATTCTGTGGTCATTCGGCATTTGAAGCAAATTGGAAACAGTGAAAAAGTTCGATAAGTGGGTGCCTCATGAGCTGACCGAAAATCGAAAAAATCGTTGTTTTCAAGTGTCGTCTTCTCTTCTTGTATTTAATGACAACAAACCATTTCTCAATCTGATTGTGACGTGCGACAAAATCTGGATTTTCTACGACGATTGGCGATCGGCTCAGTACTTGGACTGAGAAGAAGCTCGAAAGCACTTCACAAGGTCAAACTTGCCCCCCAAAAAGGTCACTGTTTGGTGGTCTGCTGCCAGTCTGATCCCCTACAGCTTCCGGAATCCCAGCGAAACCATTCCATCTGAGAAGTCTGCTCAGCAAATTGATGAGATGCATGGAAAACTGCAACACCTGCAGCCAGCATTGGTCAACAGAAAGGGCCCAATTCTTCTCTGTGACAACGCCCAACCACAATTAGCACAACTAACACTTCAAAAGTTGAACGAATTGGGCTATGAAGTTTTGCCTCATCCGCCACATTCACCTGACCTCTCGCCACCCGACTACCACTTCTTCAAGCATCTGCACAACTTTTTGCAGGGAAGATGCTTCCACAACCAGCAGGATGCAGAAAATGCTTTCTAAGAGTTCATCAAATCCCAAAGCATGGATTTTTATGCTACAGGAATAAGCAAACTTACTTCTCATAGGCAAAAATGTGTTGATTGTAACGGTTCCTATTTTGATTAATAAAGGTGTGTTTGAGCCTAGTTATAATGATTTAAAATTCACAGTCCGAAACCACAATTACTTTTGCATCAATCTAATAGTCCTGTCCTTCCATTTCCGCGCCCAGCTTCATGCATTGGATTCTTGAGGTAAACTTTTCTTTTTTGTTTTTGAGACAGAGTCTCACTCTGTCTTCCAGGCTGGAGTGCAGTGGCATTATCATAGCTCACTGCAACCTCAAACTCATGAGCTGAAGCAATCCTCTTGCCTCAGCCTCCTGAATAGCTGGGACTACAGGCATGCAGCATCATGCCTGACTAATTTTTCTATTTTTAGTAGAGATGGGATCTCACTCCTGCTCAGGCTGTTCTCAAACTCCTGACCTCAAGCAATCCTCCTGCCTTGGCCTCCCAGAGCACTAGGATTGCAAGTAAGAGCCACCGTGCCCAGCCGAGGTAAACTTTTTATTGCGGAATAACATGTACATACCACTGTAAACTTTTAATTGCAATTCCTAAACTTACTGTAAGTGTATGTAACTGTATATGTATATATGTTTTTAAGCTCTTAATTTTGACATAATTTGAGACTTCTAGAAAAGTTGTAAGAATAGCACAAAAAACTCCTGTATTCCCTTTACCCAAATCTTTAAAATGTCACCAACAATTTGCCAAATTTGCTTTCTTTCTCTTTCTTTTTGTGTGTGTGTTTGTACATACCTTCATGTATATATTTTTTCTGAATTGTTTGAGAGTAAGTTATACATGTGATATCCCTTTTCTTCCTTTACTCTAAGTATTATACTTCCATTGTGTATTTCCTAAAAAAAGCAAGGACATTATCTTACATATGACCACAGTACAATGAAAAAAATTAGGAGATTAACATTGCTACAATATTATTATCTAACTTACAGATTTTATTCAGATTACAGATCTTATTCAGATTGTCCTAGATATATATTTAAAAATTTATTTAAAAATGCATTATGTAATATTTGATATATAAGAATGCTTGAAAATTATGAAATATAATAATAAAATGACCATCTTTCAACCAATCACCCAACTTAAGATCTAGAACAAAATCAACCAACTATGGTTTGTAGGCCAAATGCAGCCCACGGCCTGTTTATTGGAACAGTCACATATATTCATCTACATCTTGTCTACAGCTGCCTCAGCGGTACAACAGCAGAGCTGAGTAGTTGTGAAAGAGACCTTATGTTCCACCCAGTAGCCACTGGACACATGTGACTATTTAGCACTTGAAATGTGGCTAATGTGACTGAGGAACTAAATTTTGAATTTTATTTAATTTTGGTTAATTTAGATTTAAATAAAAATATTCACATGTGGCTCATGGCTATCATACTGGAAAGCACAGTTCTAGAACATCACCTGAATCTTTTTGTTTACTTGTAAGCCCCTTCCTAGTCTAATTCCCTGTCTCTTCAGCTCCCAGAGGTGACAACTACCTTGAGTTTTGTGTTAATTGTTCTTTCCATTTCAAAATATAGTTATCACTTGTGTTTTTTAACTTTATGAAAATGCTACCATTCTATAAGTAGCCTTTTGCAACTTGCTCATTCCACAGTATATCTCTGCCATCTTGTGATGGGTGATTGAAGCTTATTCCTTTTTTTCCCTTTGTGTTATCTTTATAGTTCATTGTGCAGCTATATCAAAAATTAGCTTTATCCATTTCTTGTTTTTTTTTTTTTTTTTTTTGAGACAGAGTCTCACTTTCTTGCCTGGGGCGAGTGCCGTGGCATCCGCCTAGCTCACAGCAACCTCAAACTCCTGGGCTCAAGCGATCCTACTGCCTCAGCCTCCCAAGTAGCTGGGACTA
>CAUYSK010045683.1:0-20095 GCA_963575035.1 Avahi laniger | reverse complement strand
GAGTCAGCAATATCACCAAAGGCTGGATTCTCCATGGGATCATGGACCCAGTGAAAAATTCTTAGGCTAAATGAAAGGGCTCGAACAGAAAAATCCAACATTTAATTTTCAGTTCTTGGCTTTCTGTATGTAAATCCCACTTTTTTAATTTGTAGAAAAGTATGGGGTACGAGTGCAATTTTTCTTACATGCACAGACTGTATAGTGGTGAAGTCAGGGCTTTTAGGGTATCCATCACTCAAATAATGTTCATTGAGTGAACAATAAATAATTTCTCCTCATCCACTGCCTCCCACCCCTCAAACTTCCAAGTCTCCGTTGTCTGTCATTCCACACTCTATGTCTATGTGTACCCTTGTTTGGCTCCACTCATAAGTGAGAACATGTTGTATTTATCTCTCTGTGTCTGACTTGTTTCACTTAAGATAATGGCCTCCAGTCCCATTCATGTTGTTGTAAAAGACATGATTTCATTTTTTATGGCTGAATAATATTCCACATTTTCCTTATCCAACCATGAGTTGATGGACACTTAGGCTGATTCTATATCTTTGTTTTTGTGAATAGTGCTGTGATAAACATACAGGTACAGGTATCTTTTCAACCTAATAGTAAATCCCACTTTGATTCCCTAATATTTAATAATGACGTATGTTTATACAAACATTTTATATGAGTGATTTTTTTTTCGGTTCTCACTTTAACTAATGATCATGACTGAGTACGATGTTTGTATTGATACGCTGAAGAAAAGGTACAACATAGAAAAGACAGCGAGGCCCTTCTTAAGGAAATTCTGTAGAAGCAAGAACTAGAGTCAGAGGTGACCATGACAAACAGTGAATATGCTCCACAGAAATTTGCAGAAATCTTTGATGGATCATTGATCTTCCCCCAAGGCTTGAATAGGGAAAGGGCTTAAGGCAATTTTCCTTCATTCTAAAAGCATGGGTAACTACGGCTGACACTGTTTCATAAATATTTAAAATCCTAAGAAATAATGACATAAGCAGGTTTATGAAGATTGAATTCCACTCTGCAGTAGCCTCAAGCTCTAAAGCGAATACCTGCACGTCTCACGCTAGCACTATTCCTATTGAAGTACACATTCCTTCATCTGCGTGTTAAATAACTATTATGTACCTACTTTACACCAGAAACTGTGTTAGGCCCTGGTAATGCAAACATAAATAAGATTATCACTACCCTTAAAAAGGTCATAGCCAACTTCAGAGAAAAATACATACATAATTACAATACAATGTGATAGAATAAAAATAGAGTTATATAAAAAATGTGGTATGATCTAAAGGAAATAGGAAGTAATTACTGTTAAAACCATTGGCAAAATCTTCAGAGGAAAGATAAAATGTATTAGGAACTTCAGGTTCAAGATAGGGGACTGAACACATACTTTTAACTCTCATCTATTCTCAAATCTCATTGAAGTGTCATAAGAAATTTATAGCAATCCTGAAAAACAAGGAAGGATGATATCAGGAGATAGGAAACTCTGGAAATATTAGAAAAGAAAAGCAGATTAGCTAGGATTGATATCGAGGGGAGCTGTAATAGTTGAAAGACACTACTGAAAACGTTGAGTGCTGCTTTTTCTGCTGGAACACTGAGTGGTAAGTACAGGAAAATTGACAGATAAGTCACTGAAAGATTTCTAGGTCAGCACTCATTCTTCACAAATGTCTAGATGAGATTTTTGCTTCCAGATTATAACTAGCAAATATGTATCTCCAAACAAAATAGAACGTACAACAGTGGACTCTCAGTTTGGGCATCAGGGCTGGCCAAATAATCAGGACTGGTAACTCCCGTGTTCTAGAATTTATGTCTCAAAAATATCACGGGCAGGAAAGGAAGCTCATGTGTCCATAAGCTCCAATTTCCTTCCTGCCATAGCGCTTATGCAATTTTGAGTCATAGTCACTGGAAGAAGAAGAGTGATTTTTCACAAATGCTGAGGAAATACAAGCTGTTAATTCTAAATGCTAATAAGTAAATACAAAGAGGTAACAGAAATCACTTGAAGGAAAAGGAGATAGTAACCTGAACAAACAAAAGAACTAATCTCAGAAGAGTCAATGCATGAAACAAAAGAAAACTTTAAAATAAGTCTATTTGATATTCTTGGAGTGTTTTATGGGGCTATCATAAGCACAAATCAACAATAGCCTGTTGAGGCAGGCAATGAGAAAAATTAGAGAATAGAAAAAAAAAGTGGGGAAATTAAAAGATATTATCATTTAAAGAAGTCAGTCAAAATTTTGAATAGCAAAAGTGATATGGCTGACAGCTAAACTATTACTCTAGAAGCGAGCACAAGTGCAATAATACAACGTTATTATTGTATGAGAATAGAGACAAAGAGGACCTATCTAAAACATCTGCTATCAGTTTAACAGAAATTCTAGAAGATGATATGTGAGAAAGAAAAAAAGATAGTATATTAGAAGAAAATTTTTCTAAGCTAAAGTAATTCAGGTCTTCCTTCAGCATTAAAGAACTCTTCAAATATTTTAAGACAATATTGTGACAGAGGAAAAGAAGACATGAATTTGATAAACCTTGGTAAAATCTGTGAATTCCAAACTTCAAGGAAAATCTAAGAGAAAGAAGAGGATTCTTACAAATGAATTCTTAGTTGTTAAACTGGATGCTAAAGAATTATGGACAATGTCTACAATTTAATGAAAGGACTTTGATTCTAGAATTCTCAACCAAGATATGACTAAAATTAAAATCAATGTGGACACAGGCACTTACTAGAAAGAAATATTCAAGATAATTATCCAGTAAAACAAACAAAAAATTAATCCAAGGGTTAGACCTTGGATATAAGAAGCATTGGTGAGAGAAGCAGTCAGTAAAACTTCTAATTAAATTTAGAGTTGCTGATAATATAGCTATAAAATTTAAAACGATTGTTAAGGGACTCCTGAACTATGTGAGGAAAAATAGATAGTAAAATTACTATTAATGGGAAGTTAGGATTCTACATAATTTTAACAAAATATGGGAGGATGGACAGGAATAATGACTTTGTTGAATTCTTGTGTTGTAAGATGGTAACAGATAATGTATATGGTTGTTTTTGCAATTAAGAGGAAATATTTTTAATATATTTATATAAATTTAAGAAAAACTATCAATATAATACTATAAAAATAAAAGAGAACTGCCCTATCACCAAAACAGTGAAATAAAACTTGATTAAAATAGGAAAAGTTTGGCAAGGAAAAGGGTAGCCTTACCTTGATGCCAAAACAAGTAGGAAGAACTCAGAGCAATGCCAATTATGAATATAGAGTTAAATTTTTAAATAATATATTAAAAACTAATATTAGGAGTGAATTCCAATAAATAATATAATATGCTTATGATTTTTATTTCAGAAATGTAAGGTCATCTCAATAGTAGCAAATATATTAATATGCTTTGCTACTTTAATAGATTAAAGAAGGGTATAATCATTTATGATATCTTCTTAAATCACAGAGACTGTTATGTGTATCCTTCTGCAAAGAAACCACTAGAAAATTGCATTAAAATTATGTCACAATAGCATCAAAATTATAGCCATAAACTTAATAAGTATTTCTGATCTATATGAACTATACTGTAATGCTGTAAGAAAAGACATAATGAAAAATTTTAATTAACTAAAAACAGTATGTTGTTATGATATAGAAAAATCGAATATTTTAAAAATATTATTTATCCCAAATTATGATATAATCTCAAAGCAATTTCAGTCAAAATTACAATGAGTTCTTTTTAAACTTTAAAAAATTATCCTGAAAATTTTTTGGGAAGTGTAAACATTTATAATAGCCAAGAAAAATTTAGAATTCATATAGCTGTTTAACATAATATATAATAGCAAAAAATACCTTAAAAATTGATAACCAAATTGTAAAACACTGTGTAAATGGAATATTGATTATTAAGACACAGTAAAAATACTATACAATAATGTCCATGATTTTTATGATATATTTAAGAACAAAATATCTGTGTTCTATAATTGCAACATAAAAATGAGAATACACGAGGAAAAAGAAAGTCAAATGCCATGAAAAAACGTGTTAGAATTGAAGATAACGCTTCTTACTCTTATTAAAATATTTAAAGTAGTTCGTGTATCATCTTTCAATAAAAGAAAATGAAAAAACAGCAAATGGAGTCATAAATAATTTATACTCTAAGAAAACATTAATCAAGAGCTTATTTTTCTTTTAAAGTAATAGGGTTTAGAATGCCTTATTTTTATTTTTAAAAAGTGACAAATAATTACCATGAGCTTACTCTTTCTTGGAGCCATCCCTTGTCCCTAACCATGAATCATGGCAGCCTCCCACGTTCCCATAAGCATAAACTGATATTGGAGAAGTGAAAATCTTCTCTCATACTTCTCTTGTCAGTGGGGTCATGGAAGCTTAAGCTACAAAAGAAATACTTCAGGATTCTGTAATTTAATCTTTTTCCTAATGCCTTTGCTTAAAGATTTACAAAGATCATAAAGTTTGCTCTGCGAGGCTGACCATTCCTTTCAGGATGGTCCTAGTTACAATTTTCTTCCTTGTACTGACCTAAATATTTGCCTCTGTAATTTCTGCCCAGTGGTCCTGATTTTGTCCTGAAATATGGACAAGCATTCCTTCATGGGGCAGGCCTTCAGGTGTTTGAAGGCAGTTCGATGCTGTCCTGTGTCTTGTCTTCTCTCATTCCGATACCTTCAACATCTATAACCACTTCTCCTATAATATAGCTGATCTCTTGACCTTTTTTTTTAACCTTCCTTGGTAGACTCTTCAGTTTAGCTAAGCCCAAATCAAATATGCTTTCCTGATGTCGACCAGCACTAAAAAGGTCAAATGGAGTGTTATCAATTCTACACATAATGTAGTTTTAATTTGCATGTACATTTTTAGAACAGTTTTGGCTCATGTTGAGCTTGTTGTTCATGAAAACCTGTTGGTCTTTTTTCAAATGAATTTCTTAAGTTATCCTTCATCTGTTCTGCAACTGAGAAAATTATTTTTAAGGCTCAAGAGTAGGTCTAAAATATATCTCTAACTTAGTTTTATTAGTTTTTAGTCTTTTGAAATAATTTTAAATATTCATTTCCACTCAACATGTTACCTGGTTAACTCAACTCAATAATATGTCATTTATATCTTCTTTCCAGTCGCTAACCTAAATCCTGAATTAGCCAGGCTCTCCTTACCATATCACTAGAGAAGACCTGGTCAGCATGACAGGCAGGGCCTGTCTAGCCAGCTACGTCCTAGACCACTTCGTTCTTGTCCAATCCACACTTTGTTATCACAGTCTCAAGAATATCATGGGAAACTTTATTAAATCTCTTCCTGCAGGAAAAATGCTTCATCAATAGGAAGGTTTTTATATTTCAGTTTTTTTTAAAAAGCAGCACAATTCTCCTTTTCAAATGCAGTCTTATATAGAATTATAAAGCATAACAAGGTGGAGGTGCTGTGGTTGAAATGTGAGTGGTGAGATGATACCTCCTCTCATTACTCCCACTTCTCTGAAGCCTTCCTAGACCATGGCTGCAAACAAACCTCAGGGGACCCAAGAAAGACGTCTGATGGCACTGGTTTGTAGTGTCTCATCACATCTCAGTCAGCTCCACCATAAAGGAAATGCGACTAGTTACACAGGTGCAAACTAGGTGAATACATGTTCATGTTTTGAGGTCCACTGTTTTATTTGAAGTACTCCTTCAAATTCGTTTAATATTTTTATTAGATAACATACTAGAATGTTTAAGAGAAATATTTTCAAGCTTACTACTATAGATATACTAGATAGATAGACATTCTCCTTTTATTATAGGGAAATTATAATTAGTGCAGAAGATAAATCCTGGTGTCTGTTATGTCTTCTTACCACTTTCAGTTAAAACACTTTGAAATATCTATTAAGAGACAAAAATTACAATAGCACAGGAAACTAAAAATAAGAAAAGACCATATGCTACTGTGTGAGGGGAATTTCCAATGACTTTCTGTACACATTCCAGTTGTAGACACATTCTATTCACTGCACCAGAATTGCATGGGCAGCTGCATCCCCAGTGTCTGCTCCTAATTTTGTGATTTAAGGATTATGTTGAGCAGAAAATCTGGCAGCCACCCACATCTTGATATACAAGAACTGCAGTGGAAGATAATTTGCCCAGTATCCTAACACTAAAACATACAAAAAGGACAATTCTACTAAAAGTGTTTTTAAAAAATGAACATCTACTTGTAAAATCACACCATCGTGATAACTAAAGAAAAGTTTAGAATTATGTATGCTGGTAGGATATAACCAAACTATAAATAAACAATTTATGATAATACATAGAATCCCACTATATATGTGCTAGATATTTTGTTGGTTTTTTTCCCTTATTCATGTAAAACGAGACAAAAGACATTGTAATCTAGTCTTCAACAGATTTGAGTTATCCATTTTCTTACTAAAATAAGCTTTCTAAGACACATATTTTTAAATTTCATTTATTTCTTACCATATTTTAGGTCTCATTTCCCACATTTATATGCTAAAACTATTTTTAAATGATTTTTCTCCTTTGACATTAAATTAAAGTTGAAAATGGCATTACTTTGGAATATGTCAAGTTCTTGCCACTCCAGGAGAATGATCTTCCACCATGTAATAGTGGAATGCACCTTCCCCTACTTTCCCAGTAATTCTCTTTTTCAAATTTCATCCAGAAGTTACAATTCATAGTTTACAACATGATCAAAAGTAGAGAAGAGAACAAGTACCGCATTAAATCCTGTATTATGTAATTACCTCAGGAAGAGTCTTATATGCTGGTGCTGGATAAGCAATAAGAAAATCATTTAAGCAGTGCACAATGATAGATGTAGTTTTTTATATACTTAGCTGTACAAAAAGAACAACAGTATGGTCTGACTCTTTATCGTAGTTAAATAGGCTAACTAGAGAAGAATTAGTCTTCTTAGTGGAACAGATGATACTATTATCCAGAGAGCTAGCTATCAAAACACACCAGAGGTTGAAAACATTACTTCATACTAAACACGTTACCTCTGGCAGGCTGAGATATTATACAAAAGCAAGAATTCACCAGTAGTCACACGTAGACCAAATATCTGGATAAGAATAATTCATGTACTCTTGTAAAAAAAGCATCAATGTAGAGGTCTCAAGGATGAGTAAGCAAGATAGTATAAAAGAATATGACACAGAGTTTATGGAAAGGAATTTCAACATAAAGAAAAAGAAGAATTATCCTGAAGATTCACAAAAAGAACATATTCCTGACAATAACTTTCTATAAAAACAAGAGTAAAATGTTTGAGAATATTTGCCTTAATTTTCTAAGAAAAGTCCAATATCACAGCCGGTATGAAGTAGAAATAGGGACATATTAGCATATCTTTGGCTGTAAATAACAAATCTGATGTGGATTCACTTAGGCAATATGCACATTATTTTCTCATATAACTAGAAATATGCAGAGTGGATTGTCATATAGGCTCATTACAAAGGTCAAGTTGTCATCAGGGCCTCTGTGTTCTTCCAATATCATTGTGCTGCTTCTTTGTTTTCAGGCTGTCTTACCCCATGATCTCAAGACAGCTGCAGAAGTTCCATGTATCACATCCATACATATTAATGTGCACATGATGAAAAGGGATAACTCTTACTAAGTATCTTCATAGGGGAGAAAGCTTTGTCTAGAAGCTGCCAGTCGATTTTTTTTTCACATTGATCTCAACTGGATCATAGGAATGTTCCTAAGGCAATTACTGAACAGGGAAATAAAACAACTATGACTTACTTAGACAAATTATATGGGAAGATTATGATTTCTATTCCAGGGCCATAGAGAGAGAAAACGATGGGATGAAACAAGAGGTTATAGAAGAGAACTCTTTAAAATAGAAAAATAAAAATCACATTGGCAACAATAAAGATCAGGAATGAATAGAAAAAATTGAATTGGTGGTAATAAACTTAAGAAGCTCTCCCAGTGCATTGAATAAAAGGATAAAGAAAATTAAAAAGAAAAAATATGAAAGGCAGAAAATAGACACTGTAAGTTGTACCTATTAACAAAAAGCAATAAAAATGCATGGGAGACTAATCAAAGACTTAAGAAGGAACATTTTCTTGATATTAGTCTTGGCAACAATTTTTGCCATTATGAATAGCACAGGTAATGAAAGCAAAAATAAACAAGTGGGACTATATCAAACTAAAAAGCCTCTGCACAGCAAGGAAACAATCAAGAAAATGAAATGGTAATTTATGGAGTGAGAGAAAATGTTTGCAAACCATGTACTGATAAGGGATTAATATCTAAAATATATAAGGAATTCACACAACTCAGTAGAATAAAAATAAAATAAAATAAAATTCACAAAATAAACCAAAACTATCTCCTGAAATAACCAATTAAAACTCGGGAAAAGACCTGAATAGACATTTTTCCAAAGAAAACATTCACATGGCCAACAGGTCTATGAAAAGATGCTCGACATCACTAATCATCAGAAAAATGCAAGGAGAGTTACAATGAAATATTACCTCGCACCTGTTAGGATGGCTATAATAAGAAAAACAAGCGATAATGTGTTGGTGAGGGGATGGATAAAAGGGACACCTCGTATACTGTTAGTGGTTGTGCAAACAGGTATAGCCATTATGGAAAGCAATATGAGGATTTCTTAAAAAATTAAAAATAGAATCACCATACCATCCAGCAATTTCACCTCTGTGTATATATCTAAAGGAAGTAAAATCAGTATCTCAAAGAGATATCTTTATCTTCATGTTCATTGCACATTATTTACAATAGTCAAGACATTTAAACAGCCTAAGTGTTCACCACCAAATTGAATCAATAAAGAAAATGTAGTATACAAATCCAATGGAATATTATCAGCCACAAAAAAGAAGAAAATCCTGCCTTTCACAGTAACATGGATAAACCTGGAGGACATTATGCCCAGTGAAATAAGCCAGGCACAGAAAGAAAAATACTGTATGATCTCAATTATATGTGGAATTTGAAAACTTTGACTTCATACAAGCAGGGAGTAGAACAGTGGCTGCCAGGGATTAGGACCTGGGAAGGGATTCAGGAGATCTTGGTCACAGGATACAAAGTTTCAGTTATAAGATTAATAAGTTATGAAGATCTAATGAACAGCATGATAACTATAGTTAATATTAATAATACTGTGTCTTTTATTTGAAATTTAATAAAAGAACAAATTTTAAGTATCCTGGTAACTATGAGTGGAATTGGATGTGTCAATCTGAGTGTGGTAATCATTACACAATGTATACATATAGCTAATCATCAGGTTGTATACTTTGAATATATACAATATTTATTTACCAATTAAACATTTTAAGTAAAAAAAAATGGCAGCTTTCATTAAAAAACCAAGAATCATTTGCAAAAGGAAGGAAGAAAAGAAGGAAGGAAAGAAGGAAGGAAGGGAGGGAAAGAAACGAAGAATATTTCCATTTCTGTGGGGTAAAGTTAACTTAATTAATGTGAGCCTGCAGATTCAAAGTGATCCCATATGTTCTAGGAAGAATGAATAGTAAGAAATCCATACCTTTAAAAAGTTAAATTCTATATATATTTAGTCAAAGGAAATCAGAGAAAATAACAAAAAAAAAAAAAAAAAAGGGACAAAAATTACATTAGTTTCAGGCTTTTATTGTACAGTACTAAATTGTAAACAGCAATGCCTATAGAATTTTTAGAAGAAAAAACTGTAACCCAAGAATTCTATCTGCAGCTTTATGACCAATTTAGTTTGAAAGCAAGGCAATAGCTATGTGTTTAAGGACTCTGAAAATATATTACTTAATTTTGTTTCCTTGTAATTAAAAATATGCTTAAGTGAATTACTCAAGATAAAGAAATCTCTGGCATTGAATTTCTTTTGAAGTTAAGTGATAAAGACTCAAGATTCACACACTCATCTAAGATGTCCTTCCAGTGTGAAAACAATAGAAGAAGAATTTTCTTGGATATGAAAAGCTCCATTAAACTTAAGAATCACATATTCTTGCAGAAAAAGACATTCTTTAGTCACTTTAAGAAACTAAGAATAGTTATCTGGTAGTATAAAAGGACAGGCTGTCCTTTTATAATTAAAGCAACCTCGTTGGATAAAACACACACAGAAATAACTATGGTAGTATGATCATTCGACTGAATGCAGAATTACAAAATTAATTGTTGATAGAGGATAAAACATCCAAATCAAAAACATTAATGGGCTGGGCATGGTGGCTCATACATATAATCCCAGCACTCTAGGAGGCCAAGGCAGGAGGACACTTGAACTCAGGAGTTTGTGACAAGCCTGGGCAACATAGTGAGACCTTGTCTCTACAAAAATAAAAATAAAAATAATTAACAGGGCATGGTGGTACACGCCTGTAGTTTTAGCCCCTCGGGAAGCTGAATCTGGAGGGTTGCTTGAGCCCAGGAGTTCAAGGCTGCAGTGAGCTATGATTATGCCACTGCATCCCAGCTTGAGTGACAGATCTCTCTCTAAACACAAAGAAAAAAAAAAAATCAATGGACATTGGATGGATCTTTCTACCTAAAAACAGTATAAAAATTTAAAGCATTGTGTAGAGACATTTACCAAAAATGACTTGATTCATACAAAGAGAAAATAGAGGAAATGCAAGTGTTAATAAACATATTGAAACTCTTCTACTTCATGGAGAATCAAAGAAATGCATATCAAAATAACAATATATTGTTTTCACACTTAAATTGCAAAATCTTAAGTAATTGTGATACTCAATTCATTTGAAGTTCCCGTGGGAAGTGTTCTTACACATGTACCTTGAATCAAATTCTGTAAAGCAGTTGAATAATGTATATTTTATCCCAAATTATAATGAGGAAATGAATGCTAAAGCAAAATCCATAAAGTAACAAATATTTGTATGTAATGATGTTTGTCACACTTTATTTGTAACAGTACAAAATTGGAGACAAATATCACTGAAGAAAAGGGCTAAAGAAATTATATTCCATATATAGGATGTGATGTCATGTAGTTATTAAAGAGATGGTTTTGAAGTTAACGTTGCATTGAAAAATGTTTACGATTTAAGACTACAGTCAACAAAGCCTGCTGAATAATTGTTGTGGTCCATATTAACACAACTATGTAAATATGCATATAAAATTTCAGGAAGAAAATATGCCAAAGTGGTGACCACAGTGGACTTTGAAAGGTAAAATTATAAGTGATTTCTTTTCTGCTTCTTAATACCTTTCTGTACACTCTAAATTTCCTACTTCCAAAATGAATTATTTTAATGAGAAAACAAAATACAAATAATTGAAAAGAAAGAAAGAATTACTTTTTTCTCCTTCTAATTTCTTTCTGTTTTTAGGCATCCTCAAATATTGTGGTTGTTTTGTAACTGAATCTCTAGTTCTTTCACTCCCCTGAGATACAGTTTTTCAGAGACTGGAGGATTAAAAAGAGTTTTTATTTTCACACCATCCCATCACCTGTCTTGGTTTTTAATTTCCTCCTAACCATGTTTTCTCTCCTTTTGCCACTTTGGAGATCATTCTCCTGGTTGGAGAAGATGGAAGCTAAATAGGAGTTGATTAGTCTTGTTTTCTTTTTGTCATCTGTTAGCATTGTACCATCTGTTACCAGCAGACTGCCTTTCTTCATCTCTTTCTTGCTCTGAACTTAGTGAAAAGAGAAAAGTTCCCCTATTTTGTTTCTAGAAAGTTTTGCAAACTTGAAGTCACTTCGAATACCATCCTCCTTCTTAGATATTCAAACCAATCTTCTGATTTAATCTTTAGGTTTATGTCCCTCATTCCTCTCTGAATGCTTTTCCTATGTTGCTTTAAAATCTGAGCTCTTCAAAGAGTGCCTTTGCAACTACAATGGGTTTTGTATCCTTGGCCCTTTAAGCAGATCAGTTCATTCATTTATCACGCGTCCTTTGGTTCTCACATGCGGGCCACCGTTGCCAAACGCTTTTCTCTCTATGGACACCTTCTCCTTTTATGTCAGCTGCTTTGTGTCTTATGTTCCTTTCCCAAACTCTGGGTGTTTGAACATAGTTCACCAATTTAAGTACCTGCAGTGTCCCAGTGGTAAAAGGTGGAGAACTGGAGAGCCCAGAGCTCACCTACAGAAAGGGCAGCCATTACTCATCCACCTCCAGCTGACTGCCATGCAGGACTGATGGTCCATTGTGGCAAAATCCTTTGATTTTCAAAGTGATGCCGAAAGTGTGTGTGTGTGTGTGTAAGAGTGAGAGAAACAAACAGAAAGAGAGAAAGAAAGCAAGGAGGAAGAAGGAGGACTGAGAGAGGAAGGAAGGAAAGAACAGAGGGAGGGAGGAAGGGACAGAAAAAGAGAGAGACGTCTGTAATTTTAATGCAAACAGTTAACAAAATTTTTTGTTTGAGTCAACTGTCCATGCTATTGCAAAGAACAATACTTTGCATGCTAAATTCAGTCTGAGACCTCAAGATCTCATCCCTTTATACCTACCATAAGTTTATTTTCCTACTCTATCTCCTCTTGGATTTGGCATTTAGATTTCAACTTCTTTAAAGTACTTTCCACAGCTCTAAAGCCTACAACATCTTGCTGTCACCAACTTACAAGGTGCATCAGTATGTGTGCATGTCTATGTGTCTTTCATGTAATTTAAAAATCTTAAAATTCTGTTATATTAAATTAAATGATAAATACTCATTAAATGTCTATGTAATTTCCAAATAAGATAAAATAATAAAACATAAATTACTAAACATAAATATAAGTTTTTTTCTTTGTTTTTAAAATTTTACAGAAAAATTAAATATATTTGGATCTATTACACATAAAATTATTTCATGAGAAAACAGGTTTCTAAAATTATAAAATGGTTCTCATTTATAAAATACTGATATGTGACAGATAGTTCAGAATTTCTTGCTTCCTAGGTTTTCACTAAAAATTAAGGTTATTAGGAGATAAAAATTCTAATTAATATATAATTCTGTATACAAAGTATATTAAAAGATAAATTGTTTTTGTTAAAAAAATTATAAAAAAGACATACAAGTGTATTTGCTATAGTTTGGATAATTGTCTCCTCTAAATCTCATGTCAAAATTTGATCCTCAAAGTTGGGGGTGAGGCCTATTGGGAGTGTTTGTGTCATAGGGGTGGATACCTCATGAATAGATTAATGTGCTTCCTTCCTTGGTAGTGAGTTCTCACTCTATTAGTTACCTATGACAGCTGGTTGTTACAAAGCGCCTGGATACTCCCCCCATCTCTCTGCTTCCTCTTAACACGTGATCTCTGCACACACCAGTTCCCCTTCACTTTCCGCCTTGAGTGGAAGCAGCCTGAGGAACTCAACAGAAGCAGAGAGATGCTGGCACGATGCTTCTTGTACGGCCTGCACAACCGTAAGTCAAATAAACCTCTTTTCTTTATAAATTTCCCAGCATCTTGTATTTCTTTGTAGCAACACAAATGGATGAAGATAGTATTCTTTATTTAAAAAGAATAATTTTGTCTAATTCAAAGGGTATTTAAAACTTTTCTCAAAATGTGGATTTACAAAGAAAAATAATTAAAAAACAGAAAGTGATAAAAAGGATATAAAAAGTTATATGTATGAAAATGTATTTTTGGCTAAAAAAAGATTAAAAAGAGAAAATAATTTTATATAAAAAGGAAATTTTTCTCCTAAAGTAAAATGACTGTTAATTTTTTAAAAAGTATAGGACAAAACAGAAGATCTAAACATCTTACAAAAGATCTCAGAAAGTCATAAAAGACTTGTAAAGGATTAATTTATAAAGGAACTCTTCCATGTGATAAAATTGGCTATAATTAAAAGGAAATTAGTTGTGTCTTTCTGAAGATTTATATTTGATATTAAAAATACACTGATAAAAAACTCAAAATTTAGCCCCCTATGTCAGAACAAGATTTTCTTAGTGTTAATCTGTTCTTAGTGAAATTTGAAATAGTTTTGATTTAATTCTAAAATATGTTTTTATAATTTTCAACTATCTTCTAAACTGCAGCATCTAAACATTTGGGGCAATGTTTTCCACCAATAGAGCTTGATTCTTTACTCTTGGCTTATCTTGATGCATTTAAATTGTTCCATGTAAACAGAAAATTTCTTATACTTTTACAAAAATCCGTGCATTTCCCTGCTAAAGTTATGAGTTCTCTTGTTTATATTCCTCTATAATATGGTATATACTAATAACCTTTGGACATGCATTTCTCTTGTGTCTGATTAAATCCAAGTACCTTTTCATTAAGTTTGACATCCAGGTTATCTAAATGGGCTTTCCATAAAGAGGAACAAACATGATGTAGGAAGTTTTTCTTTACTTCTTTGGTAACTTGGCAACCCCCTCTCCAAATTTTATGTTTTATCAAAATAATTTCCTGTGTTGTTTTTATTAGGTTTTTTGATTACTTAGTAAAACTGGACTTTGAAAGCATTAGTTTTTTTTTTTTTAATATATCCATGAAACTTTCTGTATTGCTTTTAAAGTCTTTGATTATCACTCTGATTAAATAAATGACTATTATTTTACAGTGACCTGTGATCCTGTTGTAATCAGGAGTTTTAAACCTTTTGACATCTTTGGCAGACTTCTTGAGGATTAAAATTCTAAATTGTCTTTTTGGTCTAAAATTAAGTTTGGGAATTTCCAGTCAAGCTTCTGAAGAGCCTCAAAGGAAGTAGCTCTCATCTTGTAGAGATATTAAATGATTAAGCTTAGTTGATAAATTCTATGGAAAACATTGTTAAATGAAAAGTAATGCTATATTTTTCAATTACATTCATTATTTTGTTATTAATACAAATTTTCTAATTGTATAAAACTCTTGGAGATCTAATATGTCATCAATCATAATTCTGGTTATTATGTTGTAAGCATGTTTTTATTTGTATAAAATAAAACAACAAAAATAAGTAAATGCTATGAAGACAACCAAATTTCCTTGTTACTTGTTTCCTGTAATGAACTTCTATCAGACTTTTAACAATGACTATTCTAAGTCTCTGTCATCCACAGTTTAAATTCTTCTGTAAAAGCATTTACAGTAGTATTCATGGAAAAGACTCTAACAAGTACTCTTAAACACGGGTTTCTAATACCTTTAAAATCAATGGACCAAATAAATTTTTTTCTGAACCCTAATAAAAAACCTGATAATTCATAAAACTACTAATTAAGATCAATTCATAAAAATACTAATGAAGCAAAACAAAAATTAATTATATAAGTTAAGTAACTGATGAGGATTATGTTTCCATTACTCTCATTTAAAATATTGTTCATTCTTTACTTAAATGTTTTATTTCCCAGATTTCAGAAAACTTTTTCTCTTAAGCTATCTATAGCTTACAACAATTTGGTAAAGTATAGTTTTGTGAACAAAGGAAAAGCATTTATTTTTTCTCCCAACTTGATCTCTCCAAAATTCAGGAACTATTTGTGACTATTCTCATGGCAGTGTGGTTATCTACATAAGTTTGATAAAAATCTACTCTCTCTTTATAACAAGATACAATTGAAACATTGGTTGTATTACCAAGGCTTTGACTGAAATATCGTATTTTAAAATGTTCATAAAATGCCCAGCTTCGAGCTTCCCCATCCTTATGGTGAGAAAATAAAAACTATCACTTTCTGATAGGTCCAGAAACCTTAAGACTATGGGTAAAAACCTAATGTTTGCCTTGATTTGGCTTTCCAGCCTCCAGAGGTTTTTAAATCTGAGATTTCTAGATGATTAATGTAGAGGAAAAAGTTGCATTTTTACAAAAAGCTCCAATACATTTGTTATTAGATTGTAGCCCTATGTATTGTTTTCGAGTTCTCATTATCTATCTACAGACTAGACTAGGTCCTGAATTCTTCTAGTTCCTTCCAATCCAACTTTCTTTTATAAAATTACTAAAAATGAGAACTTGTCTGTTCCTGAAGCCCCATAAGCTGATATTAGATAAATTTTAAGGGACAAGTCTCACATCTGATGTATGGGTCATACATAAAGTTCACCAAACCACCCCATGCTGCAACTGGAGACATTCAAATTTCAACCCAAGATGGGAAGTTGAAGGCTTCATGCTGTGGACAGCTTTTCCCAAGATGTCAAAACGAAACTTCATATTATAATGAGAAATTTACCCTCTCAGTGCTTATCTTTTTCATTTGGCAAGACAATGGTGTAATTAAAATTTCACAATCAGTAGCTTCTGTTGGCATTTAACAAAACCTTACCCAAGAGATCCTCTGGTCCACCTAGAGGATGACTTTGGCAACATCCCTAATGCAACTTGTCACCCGCTCTGCTTCAATTCGACCCAGTCATGGGATGCTACATGCGTTATTGCTCATACTAAATGCTGTACCTGGTAAATTCCTCTGAAAAAGTTGAGACTCATATATACAAAATAAAAGAAATAGGACACATGGTCACAAGACTTACCTAATTCCTTATGGTCATTTGATTTTTTCAAGCAATTGCCTTTAAGCCTAGTTTCATGACTCCAAACTACTGCACACACTGAGATTATCATTTTATTTTGTATTTTCCTTTTTAACAAGTACAAGTTACTTGTTAATTTTTACCAAAGTATACTTTGTAACAAAATAATGCTGGTACAGCATTTTAAGATGATAACAAATGTCTACAGAACACACAAAATTGAACTTAACAATGAAGTGAAAATCACTCCCTCCAAACCTTTCTTGTTGTTCAAATGGTGGCTAAAAGGGTTTAGACACTGACTCTTGGATGCCAGTCACTCCCTCTGACAGGGGACCAGACCAGTTACCTGGGATAGGTCCATCCCAGCCCCAATGGATATCAAAACCTAACTACAAAATAATTGATCAGTGATATTTTTGGAGAAAGATTTTAATCAGAAAGGGAAAATGCAAATCTGTCAGAATCAAAATGGTGTCACTTGTATTAAAAACTCTGATAAATACAGCTGGGGAGGGTCATACAAGGAGGGTTCTCATACACAAATGCCCGATAACCACAACCATCACAGAAGACTCTTTGAAAATCACAACTTTACGCAGAAAAAATACTTCTGTGAGGACATCTGTCCAACAGCTGCCTGTCCGACCTAGGACTGCACATTGTTATTTATCCTTACAGCCAAAGATAATTATCTCATAACAATTATGTAATTCTCCTCATTTTTCCTTTAAAAACCTTTGTCTTTCTTTACCTCCCTGAATATGCACATAGTTTCTAGGATATGCGCATTCCCATTAAAATGCCTATTTCCAAATAAATATCATTTTCTGTTAAAGAGTCTCCCTCTCTGGTTGTCATTTAGGTTGAAAGTATAGGTATCTATGTTCCACCCTCTTTTATGACATGATCTCCAGCTACCCTTTGAGTATCTCCATTTATCTTGTGGAACCCTCAAAGTCATCTCGTTCACTGGGCTCCCAGGCCCAGTCCTCATGGTTATATTCTTTTCTTCTTCTGATGTGTTAGTAGTAACCCTGCCTTCACTAGGTGATGCCTTCGAACCCCTTTGAAAGTGCCTGGCCATTGTTGCTGCCATTACCATTCACATCATTTTCCACTACAGCTTGCTAAAACGATGCTGTGGCAGCACCGTGTTGTTCTGAACCTATTCTGTTTTGCCTCCCCCCCTCAAAAAAATGCTGTGCAACTCATGCATCAGTTCTCCTGATGTGGCAAATTCAAGCTGCTAACATAACCTATGTGTTATACTCCTGTATATGGGTCCTAAAACAGTGTTATCCTACACCACAAGGTTTTTAAGAAAACAGTTCTTTCTGACTTGTAGCTTTCCCTCCCCGAAAGGACTTCTTTCCTGAGAATCTTTGGATTGTTATTTTTTTCCCAACGATCCCTATTAGAATAAGCTGAGGGACAGATGATGTGCAATATTCAAAATTGTCAGCTTCCAGAATGGATTGTGAATGGACCACACACACGTGTCTGGGTCCCTTTTTCCTTAGGAAGATTTTCTGTCAGAAAGCACCTCAGCATCCTGGGCTTCCCCCACTCTCCTTCCATTCATGCTAAGTCATTCTAGCTCATATTTAAGTAAACTGTTTAAAAAAAGCTGCACGTAACTCTCATTCTATCATTTGGGATCAGTTGCTACCAATTAATTAATTCCTTTTGTTTTCTTGTAAAGTGTTGAGTTAAAGGATGATTTATGGTATTGTTTTGGGTGATTCTTGGCTCAGATGGACTCTAAATGACAACTATAGATAATATTCTGGTTATACTGGCTAAATAGTGCCTAGTAGGGAACGATGCTCTCAGCTTTTTCTTCCTCCCTCCCACATTCCCTCCCAGTGTCCCTCTCTCCTTCCCTCCCTTCCTTCCTTATATTTTTGTTCTCTGAATAAGTAGTTTGTTGAAGGCAGCAGAATTCCACATTAGCTTTGTCAACCATATGAATGGTTGACATGGTTGCCTCAATATGGAGTCGGCTACCACCCTGTGAGTTGCTTTTTCCTTGGTTGGTGATGGATAATTCCCATATGCTAGAATCTGTGGGTCATCGCTATTATCATGGCAGTGCTGAAAGAAGTCAGTGTTTCTTCTGAGGTT
The DNA here is from genome assembly GCA_963575035.1 of Avahi laniger. Classification (NCBI taxonomy): domain Eukaryota; kingdom Metazoa; phylum Chordata; class Mammalia; order Primates; family Indriidae; genus Avahi; species Avahi laniger. The sequence continues at coordinate 1,403 of CAUYSK010045683.1, read as the reverse complement.
GAACTTCACCCTCTGAGATGTATTTCTCAATCTTTCTTTCACTATTGTGCTCTACTGCCTGCCCATGCACCCCTACCCCAGGAGCCATTTTAGTTTTTTCTATTTAATCGCTTCCCTCTTCCCCCATGAAATTTTAATACCACAGAGATGCTGTGTATCTTTATGCACCATGATCTGCCAAGCACTGTAATAAATAAGATTTTTTTTTTATCAGCCTTTCCCTTCCCCACCCCAAGAACCAATTTTTACGCTTGGGGGCAATATCAATCCACACAGAGAATCCATGCCTTCCAAAAAGAAAACTTTGATAATACTATATTTTTTCTTCTTTTTTGGGGGGGAAGCAGTTTGATATAATAGAAAGATTAGAGACTTGGGATTCAGAGAGATTGAGGATCTGTTTTTGCCACTACCAGCTGTGTGATCTTGAGAAAATACCTCTGAGCCTTATTATAGAAGCAGTAACGTGTAGGAAAGTATACTTTATTCATAAGGCTGTTTGGAGATTAAATTTTAAATCCCTATGCAATTCTTAGCATAGTGGCACTCACATAAGTTTAATTCCCCAGCAGTTATTTTAGGTCATATCGGTCAACTCATCAATTTCTTGATTTCAAATTACCTTCCATCTTCTTGGAATCATATTATTCCTGGATTATCTAACACGCCACCTCATATTCATTTCTGTAAAATGTTACAACTTAATATAGACATTTTTCAAACTGGTTCATTTTCCCTCTTAAAGGGAAAACAGTTTATCTTTAGTAACAGTTCACAGAACTGGGATCACTTCAGGTCAAAAGTCAAACAGAACACACACTTTGTAGATTTCTGCACAGCCAAAGAAACTGTCACAAAAGCAAACAGGCAACCCACTGAATGGGAGAAAATTTTTGTGTGCTACAAATCCGACAGAGAGCTGATAACCAGAATCTATTTAGAACTCAGAAAAATCAGCAAGAAAAAATCAAACAGCCCTATCAAAAGGTGGGCAAAGGAGATGAACAGAAACGTTTCAAAAGAAGACAGAATAATGGCCAAAAAACATATGAAAAATGCTCAACATCTCTAATCATCAGGGAAATGCAAATCAAAACAACAATGAGATATCACTTATCTCCAGTGAGACTGGCCTTTATCAAAAAGACCCAAAACAACAAATGTTGGCATGGATGCGGAGAGGTAGGAACACTCATACACTGCTGGTGGGACTGCAAATTAGTGCAACCTCTGTGGAAAGTAATATGGAGATACTTCAATGAGATACAAGCAGAACTACCATTTGACCCAGCAATCCCGTTGCTGGGCATCTAGCCAAAAGAGCAAAAATCGCTCTATGAAAAAGACACCTGCACTCGAATGTTCATAGCAGCACAATTCACAATTGCAAAGATGTGGAAACA
>CAUYSK010045682.1:0-14588 GCA_963575035.1 Avahi laniger | reverse complement strand
ATTAACCATCACAGGCCGGGGCGCAGTGGCTCATGCCTGTAATCCTAGCACTCTGGGAGGCCGAGGCGGACAGATTGTTTGACCTCAGGAATTTGAAACCAGCCTGAGCAAGAGTGAGATCCCCGTCTCTACTAAAAATAGAAAGAAATTAATTGGACAACTAAAAATATATAGAAAAAATTAGCCAGGCATGGTGGTGCATGCCTGTAGTCCCAGCTACTCAGGAGGCTGAGGCAGAAGGATTGCTTGAGCCCAGGAATTTGAGGTTGCTGTGAGCTAGGCTGATGCTACGGCACTCTAGCCCCAGGCAACACAGTGAGACTCTGTCTCAAAAAAAAAAAAAAATGGCTATTTCGGTTCCATTTAGCATAATCCTTTAAAGACTATAAGATAATGCAGCTCTACAGTTTGTGGTTTTCTTTCTTTTTTCTTTAGGCCATGAATTCTCAACAGGATAAAAATTCGTTCCTGGAGGCCAAAAAAAAAATCCTACATATTACAATGGAGTGTGCCCTCCAAAGTCAAATCCTACCTGAAAAAATCTTGTTCTTTAATATTAAATTTCTCTCATTAGGGAGAAATTAAATTATATATATACATTTCATATTATAAAATTTTATTTAACCTTAATTAATTAGTTTAAATGTATTAAATTTACAAATTTTCTCCTTAGGGGATATGTTGTAGGCCAAATATTTGTATCCTCTCAAAATTCACATGTTAAAATCCTAAACCAAGGGTGGGGAACTTGAGGCCTTAAGCCCCCACGTGGCCTTCTAGGTTCTTAAGTGCAACCTTTTGACTGAATTCAAATTTTACAGAACAAATCCTTTTATTTTTATTAATATTTTTGTTCATCTTTTATGTTTTTATTTTTAAAATGAACGTATTTAAAATACCAACGAATAAAGTTAAGTTTCAACTAAATAATCCTCCCAGATTGACTGGCACAATTAGAGCATTAGTAAGCCAAGAGGGCTAAATTGACAGCTGCTATGCTCATGATTTAGTTCTAACTCCCCCTGCCTGACTAGCACCACTACCACACAAGGCTGGTTGGTGAGAGTTTACAGGGGGTCAAGTATGCCAGTCTCTTACCAGCTTTTGAAATCGGTGCACTGTGTTTCTGTCTGAAATGGAATTTGTGACATTGCACAGCTTGACAGTATTTCTTAATTCTGTCTGCTGAACAGCCCATCATGTCAAAGAAGACCAAGAAAATGCTGAAGGAAGAAAACAGATTTTTTAATGAGGACTGGAAATTGCAATATTATCTTGTTACTGCTAAAGATAAGATGATCTGCTTGTTTTGTGATACTGCAATATCAACATTAAAGTACTTCAGTGCTCATCAGCATTCTAACACTAAAGGATCACAAATATTTTAAATTAGAGGGAGAGGTGTGAAAGGTTGCAGAAATTAAAAGACGAAAAGCAAAATCAAAGACAATTCCTTCAAGCAGCAATAAGATCTAGAAATAATGCCACTGAAGCAACTTATAAAGTAGCTTATATACTTGGGAAAAAAGGGAAGCCCTTCAATGATGTACAAATTGTGAAAGAATGCATTGTTGAATTTATAGGATGCTTACTTAGACACCGATAACGTTTCAAAGTACGAACAACTGCCTCTTTCAAGGAGAACCCATAACTGATTGGCAGCATAAATTAGCCAACTTAATAGAACAACTTCAGGCAATACGTCAAAAGGAAAATACATATTATTCAACAGCTTTGGATGAATCAACTGACACTACTCAGTGCAGGTTTTATACTTCATTTGGGTCACAAAAGATTTTCTTTGCTATGAAGAGTTACTCGCTTTGGGCACTCTTGGGAACAGAACTTTCAAGATAAATGTCGTGAAGTTGAACTGAATTTGGTCACTTTAGTGAGTGTATGTACAGACGGTGCACCTTCTATGATTGGAAAACATGAAGAATTTATTGCACAGATTAAAAAAGTCTTAACAGATCCAGATGCTCGTTTCTTTTCATTGCATCTTGCATCAGCAAAATCTCTGTGCTAAAGCTATTTTAAGTGATACTTTGCAACAAGTTATAAGCATTGCACAAATGCAACAGGATCCTCAGTTTCCTTAACATGCTAAAGTTGAACATTCAGGGTGGGTTACTGGTATCATTCTGAAGTGTGTTGGATGTGGCAGGGACAGGTGTTTGCTAAATTTTTCTCTCTGCGAGAACAGATACATTTTGTGAAGAACAAATTAACAATGTGAGTTACTGAAAGAAGATTTCTATAGTAATGTAGCATTTCTGTGTGATATCATGTCAAATCGAAATGACTTGAATATTTCTTTGCAAGGTAAAACTAAGTCCATGTATGATATGTGGCAAAAAAATCCAAGCATTTTGAAGAAAAAAGCTATCTTTTTTCAAAACACTTCTTCTTCAAAAGCAAATTTCAGATGAACATTTTCCCCAGATAGTAAAGGTCACTGATGAGCAGGACAATATATGTGAATCATTTGAAGAATACACAGCTGTTATAGATCTATTAATTGGAGAATACAATGAAAGGTTCGCTGACGTTGAAAATCATGACATCACACTCAAATTAGCATTTCAGCCTCACCTAGTTGATATCACCAAGGCACCTAAAGAACTACAGATGGAATTGATTGAGCTCTCAGTACATGACATTTTAAAGTCATTGTTTATGCTAAGAAAGATCCAACTGAAATATGGAAAAATACAGTAGAATACCCATGAATTTGGCAACATGCCCAAAAAATGCTTTCTTGCTTTTCAACCACTTATTGCTGTGAATCTACATTCTCCTCCCTAATCCAAATCAAGACACCCTTAAGATCACAAATGACTGATACCCATCTAGAGCATCAACTGAAAGTGCAGACCTCTTTGCCACAACTAAATATTCAAATGCTTTCCAAGAAAAAGCAGACTTAACAAAGTCATTAAAAGGTTAGTTAACTTTAAAATTAACAAATAGTTTTCATTTTTTGAAATTATTTAGTACATAGTAGTTAGATTTTTTCCAGATAATGTACATTTTTAAGTACATATAATTGAAGTCTCTTAAATGCAGCCTTATTTGATTACAGCTAAATTAATGTGGCCTTCCAACATGAAAAGGTTCCCCATCCCTGTCCTAAACCCTACAAAAAAGATGAGAAACACTGTTTTAGGGGCTCTTGCAGAACATAATTTAAACTATCTCTAGCAACAAAAGGAAAGGTACAGCATAATGTTTTTCATCGTCTATGCTGGTTTTTCAACCCTATTTGCTGTTCTACCTTTATGAATGATGAGAAGAGTTAGTGTTCTTTGATTTAGCCAATCTTCAAAAAATGTGTCCATTAAGTTGTAGTAACTCAATATTAAAAGTAATTTCCATAGAAATTTGTTCTGCTGTCAATAGCTGTAGCACTAACACTGCATTACTCAATTTCTGACAGCAAAACCAGCACACTCCACAGCAGCACCTTAGTTCATTCCACCCAGAAGAACCTTATTACAGCTCTGATGAAACAAGTTATATTTACGATGACGGCTTACAGTTAAATCTACCACTAAGACCTCTTCCTCCCGAGCCTCTGTCCTATTCAAAATGCCATTTATTTTGAGAGACTGCTAGTTATTTCTGTTAGGTGTCCAACAAGCTGCCAGACTGCTGCCTGAAGTAAAACCACTCGTTTCTAGGGACCTCTCAAAGTTTCCTTTTAAACATAATCCACTTAAATAATCAGAGCACAACCTCCATCTCTACTGCTCTTTAAAATGTGACCTGGGCAGGCAGCCAGACAACTCAGAGCCTTGGCATCTTCATCCTGAAAGTGGGAATAATGATGCCAGCCTGCCCAACTTCGGGAAAACAACCAGAAAGCCACGAAATGCCACCAAGTATTATTATAATGAAGCAAAAGCTTCAGTATTTTCTGCAAGTAAGTTTATTACTAATGAGAAACTTCACACAGGCTGTTCCCTCCGCTGTTTGTTCCTCTGCACACTCTTGGCCTGACTAACGTGGGCCCAACCTTCAGGTCTCTGCACAGAGTTCCTTCCTCAGAGAAACCTTCCCTGATGCTCTCTGATCCCGTTTAGTATCAACCTATTATAATCTCTTACCAGACTCTTTAATGAACTTTCATTCCTAATAATCCTCGTAATCTGTGTGCATACGTTCATTTCTGTGATTATCTGTAAAATGTCTCCGCTCCTGGAATGGAAGCTCCATAGGGCCAGGCCCTCCTCGCATGCTCATAGCTGTAGCCCTGGTGTCCAGCACAGGGCCTGACACTCAGCAGGTGATCAACGAATATTTATTAAAAGTGAATTATCATGTCTTGTCTTTCCCTTCTATGACTCACCACCCTCATGGGTTTGTTTTCTCTTCGTAATTTCCCCCAAGACTCTTTTTTCTTTAAAAAAAAAAAAAAATTGAGGAAAGCAAGCTGCAGCAAGTTCATACTTGCTGCATCTTCCTATCAAACTTTTAGAGACTTAATCAGTGGAAAAGTGATACTCAAGAAACTGCCCTCCATATAATAATTTGCAAATGTTGGGACAGAGTTTCTGGAAGCCCCTCCCTTGATTGACACTACAGTGGCCTGCCTCCTGACAACCCGTCTCTTTCCCTGGGCCTGCAGAGGAACCCCCTGGGCATGGGTTTCCTGAGCATCTCTTCCTGTTGTTTTTTGTTTTGTTTTGTTTTTTAAGAGACAGGGTCTCGCTCTGTCACCCATGCTAGAGTGCAGTGGCCTCATTATACCTCACTGCAACTTTGAACTCCTGGGCTCAAGCGATCCTCCTGCCTCAGCCTCCCGAGTTGCTGGGACTACAGGCACACACCACAATTCCCAGCTAATTTTTTTATAATTTGTAGAAACAGGATCTCACTATTTTGCCACACAGGTCTTGAAAGCCTGGCCTTAAGAAAATCCTCCCACCTCAGCCTCCCCAAATACTGGGATTAGAGGTGTAAGACACTGCACCCAGCCCTCTTCTTGTTCTTGAATCTTGCTGGTCCTCCATTTCTTCCCTATTCCCTATTAAAGCTCTCCTATCTTAGATGTGCTGTATCTCATAGGGGAACAAATTTGGCATCAGTGCAAAATTGAAATATGATAATCAAGTCCATTTTCATGTGATATGTTATCCCTTGGGAACAGCATGGACATTCATTCAATCATTATTTATGATTAAGCAATCGATTTGTGTACAATATGATGTTGGCTATTAAAGAAAATGTAAACCACACCAGACCAATCTGGCTCACCTTTTATGTAACAAAGTTGTCAGTTGTTTTTCAGTTGCCATGGACTCGCAGGTTGAAGGTCAAGTAACCTGAGCATGCCCAGATGAAGAAAACATGCCACCATGGGTGGAACCTAAGTGCTCAAACTGAGGAGCAGGGACTGAATTAAGAAGCAGACACCTCATGGCAGCATCTATGATCCAATCAGATTGAGCCCTGACATCATTCCCCAGCATCACTCATTTAGATTATTCCTCTCAGCATCACCTCATTGCAAGATCCAATCATATGATGCCTCATAAAACCCTATTCTTACAGTACCGTATGCTTATAAAACCCAACCCAGCCTGCAGCTCGGAAAGACAGATCTGAGCATTTTTCTCCTGTCTCCTTGTCAGTCCACTCACAATAAAGCTTTTCTTTCCTCAAAAGCTGGTGCCATTGGCCGGGCACGGTGGCTCACGCCTGTAATCCTAGCACTCTGGGAGGCCAAGGTGGGTGGCTCTTTTGAGCTCAGGAGTTTGAGACCAGCCTGAGCAAGAATGAGACCCCGTCTCTACTAAAAATAGAAAGAAATTAGCCGGATAACTAAAAACATATACATAAAAAATAAAATTAGCCGGGCATGGTGGCGCGTGCCTGTAGTCCCAGCTACTTGGGAGGCTGAAGCAGGAGGATCGCTTGAGCCCAGGAGTTTGAGGTTGCTGTGAGCTAGGCTGATGCCATGGCACTCTAGCCCAAGCAACAGAGTGAGACTCTATCTCAAAAAAAAAAAAAAAAAAAAAGTTGGTGCATGGTATTGGCTTCTATGTTCATCAAGCAACAAGCCCAATGATTGCTGGGTTACCCAAAGACTTATAAAAATGTAGTTTTTTGTTAATTTCCATTTCCAACAAAATGACAGAATACATTGAACAACTTTCCACAACAAAGGATCTAGAAATTATAGCTAAAATATTATAAATACCCTATAAATACATAGTTGATCTCATAAAAAAAACAAGGGAAATGCCCAGAGGCCCAAAACAAAGACACAGCTAAAAAACTGAGGGTAAGAGAATGGGCACTTTGGGTACCCTAAGTGTGGGTTGCGCCTGTGTTAGTGACCAAACGGTTGAGGTTTTAAGGGTCTCACAGGGCCAGGAAACAAAGCCTTTGACTTTTCCTAAAAACTGAGTTAGAATTGATTACCAACACAAAGCTAAGGCTTTCAAAGGGATACATCCTAATTGCAAGAGTGGACTAGAAAATCATACCCATTGGTCAAGAAAGATGAAAAGGAAGCTTGCCTGAGTGGGCCTCAGCTTTGGATGCATGGGACAGGACATGGGGAAGACATCTTCCATGAGAATCTGTAACCATAAACCTGTCCTCACAGAGTTTTGGGGTTGAAAGTTACACTCTACCTGTGAGCACTGGGATACACTGGGATCCCCCATGCAGAGATATTAACATCAAAATGTGGTTCTGGGCTGTTAACACCCTTGGGGGTGGCTGGCAGATGCAAATGCAAAAGGGATTTCTGAAGGGATATGTACACAATCCAGGTTGCCCTTCCCACAGATAAAGCCCCACAGACTGTGAACCCAGAAGCCCAAATTTAATGCATGCCAAAGTAAGACATGACTTCAGCCATCTTGGAGTTTATAATCATTTCGAAAGACAAGGCACACATTCACATCCAATGAAATGTTATGTACCAAGGTCTTTGCAGAGCTAATGCTTCATCCCAAAATATGACTTTCAAAGGCAGAAATTTCATGTACCATAGAGGGTTAGTGAAGAAAATTTCTGTATAGACAAGAGCTTCTCTATGCCCCTAAAAATCACTTCAAACTTGCTGATGCCACAGCCAGCTCCTAGTGAGTAGCTAAGAATCAGGAGGCTTGTGCGTGAGCAATCAGATGAGGCTTGTGGAATTCTGGAGCCAGATGTTTAAGTATAACCCACCACGGAGTAATTATATCAGAGTGACTGAGCATGTGATCTTGATTCAGACTGCCTGGGTTACAATCCTTACTTCACCACTTTGCTTAGCCTCTCAGTGCCTCAATTTATCTATCTTTAACACAATGATAATAACAGTGCTTACTTCACAGGTTGGGTGTGATGATTACATGAGATTCATTCCTTTAAACAGTTTAGGCCAGGCATGGTGGCTTATGCCTGTATTCCTAACACTTTGGAGGCTGAGGTGGGAGGATCCCCTGAGGCCAGGAGTTGGAGACCAATCTGAGCAAAACAGCAAGACCCTGTTTCTACAAAAAGTAGAAAAATTAGCTGGGCATGGTGGTGTGCACCAGTAGTCCTTGCTGAAGTGGGAGGATTGCTTGAGGCTCGAAGGTCACAGTGATCTCTGATTGTACCACTGCACTCTAGCCTGGGCAACAGAGACAGACTCTGTCTCAAAAAAAAAAAAAAAAAACCAGTTCAGCCAAATGTCAGTTCAATAAATGTTAGCTACTATTATTCTCAGTATAAACTGATTACCAGATTTGAATTACTTCTCATCAGATACACACACAAGTATTACCTCAAAAATCATTCAGAAAGCTAGGTCTAAAACAACATCAACACATCATTGTTGCCTCCTAAAGGAAGCAACTTATCTTCCTCTCTCCAACTGTACATCTGGCAAAATAAGGTCTTTCCTTGAGTTAGGCAAAGAGTTCTTGGCTGTAACACCAAAAAACACAATATATAACAGAAAAAACTGGATAAATTAGACTTGATCAAAATTCAAAACTTTTACATTTCTGAAGATATTAAGAAAATGAAAAGACAAACCACAGACTGGGAGAAAATATTTGCAAATCATGTGTCTGACAAAGCTGTGATCCCCAACCCCCAGGTCACAGCCTGGCACTGGTCCATGGCCTGTTAGGAAACGGGCCGCACATCACCGCCTGAGCTCTGTACCCCTCACCCCCCAGGGCTGTGGAGAAATTGTCTTCCATGAAACCGGTCCCTGGTGCCAAAAAGGCTGGCGAGCGCTATGATAAAGGGCTTATGTCCAGAATAAGAACTCTTAAAGCTCAATAATAAAGAAGACAACCAGATTTTAAAATGAGCAAATGATTTAAATAGATATTTTACCAAAGAAGATACAGTAATAATAAGCACATAAAAAATGTTCAACGTCATTAGTCATAGGGAAATGTTCAATTAAAAGCACAATGAGATACACTTCACACCGACTAGGATCACTATAATAAAAACACAGGCAATCATAAGTGTTGTGGAGGATGTAGAGAAACCAGACCCCTCATACATTGCTGATGGGAAAGTAAAATGGTGTAGCCATTTTGGAAAACGATTTGGTAGTTTCTTAAACATAAAATTACCATATAAGCCAGCCACTCCTAAGTATCCATCCAAGAGAAATGAAAACATATGCCTTTAAAAAGACTTTTATATGAATTTTCGTAGCCACATCATTCATAATAAAAGGTGGAAGCAATCCAAATGTCTACCTACTGGTTAATAAATAAACAAAATGTGGTATTCCACATCAGAATGGATGAACCACAAAACCATTAAGTAAAAGAAAACAGGTTCAAAAGACTCCATACTGTATGATTCCATTTTTATGAAATGTCCAAGACAGACAAACCTATAGAAATCTATAGAGACAGAAAGTAGATTAGTGGCTGCCTTAGGCTGGTGGTAGAAATGATCAGTGACTATAAATGGATATAAGGGATCTGTTTAGAGTGATAAAAATGTTCTAAGACTGGACTATAGGGGCGCTTGCACAACTTCTATGTTTACTAACAATTATTCAATTGTATGCTTGAAACAGGTGAATTTTATGATTTATAAATTGTATCTTAATAAAGTCATTTTTAAAAATTGCCCTGTTAGGCTGGGCACAGTGGCTTATGCCTATAATCCCAGCACCTTAGGAGGCTGAGATGGGAGGATCACTTGAGCCCAGGAGTTTGAGGCTGCAGTGAGCTATGATGATGCCACTACACTCCAGCCCGGGCGACACAGAGACCGGTCTCTTAAAAAAAAAAAATTGCTGTGTTAGCTTGTGAATTTTTGCCTGGGTTTTTAACAATTAAAGAAAATTTTAAAATTCTGTGTTTTTTGATGATGGTTCAATTTGCATTGTAAAATACAAATGAAACCTTGTATGTGGAAAATGGGAAAACCAAAATCAAGTATAAAAAATATTGATCTAGACAAAATAAAATTCAAGGAAAAATCATTAAAAGTGATGAGAGACATTTCACTGAAAAAATACAATCATGAGTTTTATGATCCCAATAGCAGAACTTCAAATCATATAGGGCAAAACCCAATAAATACAAGAGATGAAATTAACAGATCTGTGTTCATGGGGACACTTTAATATGTTTGTCTCAGAAATCAAAAAATCAAGTAGGTATAAAGTCAAGATGTGGCGCATCTGAAAACACAATGAGCCTGACCATTTATATCTGTGTACAAATAAAACCAAACCTGCCAGAGACAACACAGTCTTTTTAAACTGCCATAAACAATGCTCCCAAATTGATCGTGTATTAAGACATAAGAGAAAAGCTCAAAAAATTGTAAATATCAGAATTTATTTTTAGGAAAATAAAACTATATGCATTTTTCTGTTGCCACAAAGTCCACAGAATTCCCTTGGAAAATCCCCTACCTCAGGTCTCCAAGGTTTGATTTGCCAAATAAATTCAGCACTTGTGTGTATGATTACGTTTACTTCCCACTTCTGCTAACAAACTAAGAATTTAAAATCCTAGGATACTACTTACTTTCATTTTCTTCAATTTTTAGATTCTATTTTACCTCATTCCTGTACAGTTAAGAAAAAGGTTTTTCACTTATATTCCCTGGGTAATTCTGTCCCATTCCAAGTGTTTATTTCTCTTATTTTTTTTTTTAATTTCCTCTAAGCATTATTTCCTTCTTTTCCTACCTATGCCCGTAAGTACCAGGATTAGTTAAGTTTCACTCTGAATAAGTGACCATCTCCCTAGGGACCTTCCTCCTTTACTCCTATTCTTCCTGGCTTGGCTATTGTCCTCAGTTAGGAAACGGGCCTAGCTGGTTCCTCTGTCCTTTGCTTGCTGGTTCTTGACTGTTTACCACGTGCCAGGCACTTGTGTTAGGCTCTAAGGAGACAGTGGGGAATAAAATACACTTGCTTTTGCAGGGCTTCAGGTGAAAGTAAGAAATGCTAAGAGCCAACTTGCAGGTAGAAAAGTTGAAGACCCACGGGGATTTTTTTGGTTTGTTTTGCCTTCTTCTGGATTTCCTGAATTGGACTGTGTAATCTCTCCCTCTCTGGGATTGACATGATCCTTCTCCAATTTTTCCTTCTTCAAGAGTCCCTTGTTACCTGTTTTCCTAGTTTCCTATTGGCTTGTTTCTTAGTCTGGTGACTCATACTCTAACTCCCATGCTTCCTTCACCCCCAACCCGCCCAGATTTAAACACTGAAAAGAAAAACAAAACCATAGGCTAATGCTATTCTTTTTTTTTAGCTTTCAGCTTCTACAGAATGATAAAGAGTGCTAAGATGTCATTTTTGAATCTAGCTACAGAACCAGCAAATATTTTAAAGTCATTGATGGGACATAGATGTAGATGTCTTACGCAGCAAATTAGCTGGCAGGGAGCATGTCTTCTGCACTCTGTTAGCAGAAGGGTTGTCGCCATTGTCCAATCTATGGTGAGAATTTAGAGCACATTCCAATGAGAATTTTTCAATCCAGGAACTGTCCCTGGGATGTGCAACAGGGGTATCCCATCGGGCTGGAGGAGAGCAGATCTTCTGTAGAGCAGTGTGTTCGCTGTGCTAGCACAGTGCCTTCCTGCCCAAGCACACTGGAACTGGGACTTTTAGGAATGAAACATTGAGATACTGACTATGCAATCTGCAAAGCTACCTAAATTGCTTGCAAAAGAACAATGTTTTGTTTTTTATTTTTTCCCCAAGCAAAGCCTTAAATATGACAGAAACAAACTTAAAATGTAACTGATGAGAAGGAGCCTTCTGGAGTGCTATAAATGGTTTATATCATAATCTGGGTGGCAGTTACATGGGCACATACAAATGTAAAAACTCATGGAGGTGAACACTTGGGATTCTTGCACTTTGTGTTAAACTTCATTATAAAAATGTTAAAATAGAGGTGGATGGTGGTGATGGTTGCACAACCATGCGAATGTATTTCATGCCACTGAACTGTACACTTAAGAGTGGTTAAAATGGAAATTTTTATGTATATTTTACCACAATAAAAAACTAAAATGCACATATTTGAGTATAGCTCACTACCATATATTAAGGGATGCTACTTAACTAACCCTAATGATGGAAACATATCCTTATAAGCAGATGGAAAAGCCACCTCTCTGCTTGGAGAATCTGCCTTGGCTCTTCACTCATTTTCCCAAGTTGCTTCCTTCCGAAAGTCTGTAATCTTTACTAGAAAATGGAAGAATACTTGACAGTGCAGCTCCTATCTGGGCCTCCTCAATGACCCTCACCTGACCCAACCCTCACACTCTCCCCTGCAAGCAGCGACTTCCAGGGTTGGGGGAACTAAACAAAGGCCTAGGGTTCAAGGGGAGGGCAGGGTGCAAGCAGGGCAAACAGAGGAGGAGTATCTTGCTCTCCTCCTATCTCTGGCTTCCCCTCACCTCTCCTCCCCCAGCCAGAGGCAGGAGGCGAACTTTAGACTTTAAGTCAGGAAAGAGACCCTAGGTCACCAAGTTTCACCTCCTCCTTTTCATTTTTTAATGAGGCAAACAAAGCATAGAGAGGTGAAGGGGCTTTTCCAAGGTCCTGAAGCCAGCCGGGGGCTGAGCCAGGACTAAAGTTCAGGCCCTCTGATGCCCAGTGCTGTGCAAGACCCGTACCTTGTGTGCAGTCTTGTCTGCTGCTGCTGACTCCTTCCACCCCTTCTTCCTCCTCTAGCTCGCCTTCCTGCAAGAACATTTTTTACAACAACTTTACTGAAGTTTAATTCACATGTCATAAAATTTACACATTCAAAGTATATGATTCTAGAGGTTGTAGTGCACTGAGTATTATGCAAATCACATCAATTTTAAAACATTTTCATCATCCCAAAAAGAAACTCTGTACCCATTAGCAGTCACTTCCCATATTCCAACCTCCCCAGCCCCAGGAAATCAACAATCTATAGATTTGTCTTTTCTGCACATTTCAAATTAGTGGAATCATACAATATGTGGTCCTTTGTGACTGGCTTTTTTCACATTAGCATAATGTCCTCAAGGTTCATCCATGCCATAGCTCCCCAGGTCATTCAGCTGTTCTTGTCAAGGTAAGTGGAGCAAAAGAGCAGGGAGGAGGAGGAGGAGAATTCTGAGCGCTACAACAGCGCAGCCCAATGAGATGAAGGTGAGAATTAATTCCCTTCTACCTACCACATACCTAAGCAATCTATTTCTGTTCATTATCTCATTTAATTTAACCATCATAGTCTAGGAGCAGCACCATCCCATTTCAGATGTGAAAAACCAGAGAGGAATTCAATAGCTTTCACAATGGAATGAAGCCCTTAAGGAGCAGAACAGGTTTGGAATTCAAGTTTGTCTGGCTCAAAAGCCATTGTCTTTTCTTTCATTAGCCTGGGCCACCTCTGAAATTGGCAGATTCTGACAGTGGGTGTTTCACATCCACAGGTGGTGAGGACTTCTGGTTAATCTAAAAAGTGGTGTTCACTGTGCTTTAACATTATTTTACTTCAGCATCCTTACTTTCCTCACTGCAGTACTATTTCTAAGAGCAAAGGAAGAACAAGACCTACATGGCCAATGTAGAAGACCAGATAAAGTCTGACATATCCATGTAGGGGATTCAGCTGTAAAACAGATTGAGGAACATCCTTATGCACTGATAGAGTAATCTCAATTTACACAGTGAAATCGAGCATAGTGTATACAATTCTCCCATTTGTACTAAAAGCTGCACGTGGCGGGAGAGTGGAGAGGAAACACGCACATATGTATTTCCTTGTGTATGCATACAATAACTCTGCAAGAAATCTCAGAAAATGTAAAACCTAGTTGCCTCTGTGGAGGAGAACCGGGTGACTGGAAAGAGTGGTGTGAGGAATTTCACTCTTTAGCTTTCTGAATCTTTTGACTTGTGAACTATCCGAACATACTACCTATTCAAAAATACACACGGTATATATTTAAAAACCCACTAATGCATCCAACAAATATTAATGAGCCCCTTCGCCATAACAGGTCCTGGTCTAGGTGCTGGGAATAGAGCTAGGAACAAGACCAAACAGAAAAGACGGAAAAGACTTTTGTACACTTCACATCCCCTTGATATCGTGTGTCCAAAAGACCAGCTCAAAAGACAGCTCCAACACCAGTCATAACTCCTCTATGAACAGAAATCTTCCTCTCCTCCCTGATTTTCTACAGCATTTAGAGTCTGCACCACACTTAACAATTACTTACCTGTCCCTTTGTTTTGTATGCTGTGGCTTCAAGATGCTCAATGTAGATCACTCTCATTAAGATGTTATCACCCTTCACACAAAAACTGTCTAAGATAGTCCCAGGACCTGAGAAATACCCGGCCTCTCCATTTCATGCACTTCCCAAAGATCTCACTGATCTGAGGGACAAGAAATCAACAAGGCCTTTCCAGAACTTGGTTAAGAATGTGAGCGTGAGTCCAACTCCTGCTTCTTCCCACTATTTTTAGACTGGGCACAAGTCACTCAACTGTGCACCTCAGATTCCTCAAACTATTAAGTGGTGATAACAACAGGACCTATGTCAAGTGCTGTTGTGATAAATTAACACGGAAAGCACGTATAACAGTATCGGACACATAGAAAGCGATATATGGATTTTGTTAATTATCGCTGTTATCTTTAGTCATTCCTTCCCTACCTGCCACCCTCTGCCCCTCAGGCTCAGCGAAATGTAACTTTTCTTCCTTTCTGGAACATATCATGCACTTGCATGCATCCGTACCTTTATCCTCCTGCTGGGCTGAAATAGGTGTTCTTGCCTTCCCTTCTGCCTGGTAAGGATGGTCTTCCTGCTTAACTTGTCTCCCTCCCCAGAGTGCCCTTGTCCTTAATACGCTTTCCAGAAGAACAGTTTATTTACATGGCAGGCCCTCTGATAATCTTTTTTTTTTTTTTTTTTGAGACAGAGTCTGGCTCTGTTGCCCTGGCTAGAGTGCCATGGCGTCAGCCTAGCTCACAGCAGCCTCAAACTCCTGGACTCAAGTGATCCTCCTGCCTCAGCCTCCTGAGTAGCTGGGACTACAGGTGCATGCCACCATGCCTGGCTAATTTTTTTTTTTTCTACTTTTAGTTGCTCAGCTAATT